>JAPTYQ010049887.1:0-10449 GCA_029814465.1 Ostorhinchus cyanosoma
TGACAGGGTCTGCATCTGGTGGTCTGCATCCACACCTTTATGGACCTAACTGAGGCCAGGAGCATCGTCCTGATAGACGAACCATCCTCAGAGTTTGGGAACATTGTCAGAGCAGAAGTGGAGTAATTTTCAATAGTTTTTTTTTTTTTTAATTCCAATTACTTTTACGGTACTAATAGCACTGTTTTTGTTGATTATAAGAAGATATTGATGGTCACAGTTGTGGTGTTTATGCTTGTCCTTCTTAAATAAGACATGGATCAGGTGTGTATTCAGTAGAAGAAGATGTGCTTGTGCTGGAATTCAACAGACACAGGAATGGAACGGCTGTCATACATGCACACATGCTGATTTCACAGGAAATTGCAGTGGTCTCTTAATTTTTTCTAGAGCTGTATTTATCAGCTTTGCAAATACATTCCAGTTAGTTTTTTTTGTAAAAAGCAGGATAATGTACAAGGAGCTGGTGTTTGTAGTGAAATAAACCCAGGTGGTGGATGCAGGACCCGACATAAGGCAGAGGTTTATTCACTATAAGGACTAACTCGCTGTATATTATCCCAGGATTGGACAAATGATTAACAAAGTCAAACTGAACTGTAGAAGAAAACTCCTCCTTTGGTGAGACGTTCTGCTGAGCCATTGGTAGATTTCCTTCAGTTTCAGCCGGATCTGAAAGTGACAACATCAGTTCAGTTCACATCTGGATCTAAGATCTGTTGAGTCCAGACATGAACTCCATATGTTCACATTAAACAGAAAGTAGTAAAGGTCTTATTCTAGAAATTTCAACAAAATAAGATGCAAATCCACAGAACCTTTTATGAATCTGCTCCTAAACCTCATATTCAAAGGTCCTTTGTGATTCTAATACATTTGGTGCTGACAAACTACAGAACCAACCAAAAATACTTATACCAGATACACCAGACTTGTGCAGGTCGGGTTCAGCAGCTCAGAGTTTCTGTTATCTGTCTTACTCATCATCACCTCAAATAAACTTGCCTTGCCTTCATCATCATAATCATCATCATCAAAACATTGCGTTACACAAACTCCAGAGGTTAAAGTGAACAAACCAAACACTTTAAGCACAGAGAACCTTTAAGGAATCACTACAACCTTAAATAAATCTTGTAGCCTAGCAATGTTAATGAACCAAACAACCCATAATGCAATGCTCTGTATTTAAACCTATGCCTGACACATTTAAACTCAATATTATTAGCATTAGGAAGTTATTTAGTTGATTTCATTATGTGATCGATATGATTCACAACAAAAAACATACAACCCCAAACATGACAAAGTTGGAGCACAATGAAAACTAAAAGGAAAACATAAGGAGATGATGTTAAAGTGTCCCTGCTTCATTGTTAATGGTATAAACACAACATATTTTATGTGATTTATCTGGTAAATATTCATCCATTCCAATCATGGTTTAGTACAAAAGGGAACAAAGACCAAGAAATGTATGTGAAAATGATTGACATGTTTATCACGATGTTCATCAAATAAAGATCTGAAGGGTTTGGACCAGAGTACATCTAGACCCAGCATTCATCCAGACCCAACAGAGCCACATGGGTCATTGTACAGTAAATGTGGAGAACCTTTGTCCTGATCTACAATAGGTATAGATACTAAGTGTCATGAACTTCTCTGAGGTATCTGGGATGGACCAGGACTCAGTGGAAACCAAAAGAACAATCCAAACCAGTACCAGCAACAGGTCCAGGAACCAGGGTCTATCCTGATCTGGGGTCAAAGATCATTAATGCTGAAAAGTTCAGTGAGGTTTTGGATCAACACCTGCTCCATGTACATTTCCACCAGACCATGTAAAACCACATTGTGAAGATATTCCAAAGACCTGGTAAGAAAGGGGAGGGTTCTGATCCTGAACTAGCTTGATGTGGTCCACACTGGTCTATGATAGCGAATGTGTAGAGCATCTGGAAACACAATGAAGACCCTGAACTGTTGAACACCTAATGGGAAAAATTTAAACTGAAATACTTCATTGGTTGGAGTCTTCAGTCCATGAGCATATGCAAAGTGCTGAGGAACAACATGGACAAAAGTCTAGAATCTGAGTCATTTCCACGAGGCTGCAAAGCCAAAACACATTAATTCAAGTACACCACGGAGCAGTGGGGACACCCAGGAACTGACTCCAGGTCTAAACCAGAACCTTGGCCAAGGACACTGACAGGAGAGTTAACCTAGCATACATGATTTTTATAGTGGAGAAAACCAAATGACCTGAAGAAACCTGCAGAGCGTAAGGAGACCATGCAAACCCCACAGAGACAGACCCTGGTCCGGGAGGCACCCTATTGTCAGAAGGCCTGTTATTCAGAAAAGGGTTAGGGATAGATTTAGCAACTAAATCCAAACTAACTTTCTGACAGTAAGGTGGGCACCCCCTGGTCCATCTAGGTTTGAAATTCACCAGTTCAAAAAGGGGAAAATTCTTTACTATCTTGACTTTTTCTTGAATTTGTCTCATCTGGAATATGAGAAATGGATGCATATTTACAAAAGAAATGAAATCAACCAAACAAAACATGAAATCAGTTGTGCTCTTGCGTTTACAAGGAAACACGAGTCAAACACCATTTTAAAGTCCCTGTTTTCTGATTTGTGTTTCATAACTTCTATTACTGCTTATATTAGAGCATCTTATGTGGGATTATAACAGTAAAGCTCTGCTGTTGTGTGCGCTGGCTTTCCATTGTCTGGTTGTGATGTCGTAGAGCAGTTTTATAATCCTACAACCTCATCTGCACTATGTGGCCGATTGGCTGATTATGTGACATTGTGTCGTGTGTGTGAAGCATTTGATTCAGTCTGTCCTCAGGTGGACAAATGTCTTACCGGTCAGGTCCACTTTACGTTCCCAGACGTTTGTGTTCGTTTGGTCTCGGATCGTTAACGTCACTTCTTCTGTGTTTATTGGCAGTTGGATCTCAAACATTGGGTGATAATTTGGTCCAAAGTTCAGGTCAAACTTTTCTTCCTGCAACCAGCAGTAAAATTTGTAGATTTGAGATGGTATCCAAAGTGAAATGAAGGAGTAGTGGAATTTGTGAGCTTTGTCCTCACCTTGGGCTGTATCAGACAGGCTTCAGGACAGTCAACCGTGTATTTGTGTTCTGTGATGAGATCATATTTGGACGTTCCTTCGATGTACAAGGTGTTAGGCCGTTTTTGTTGCACCTTCAGAGACATAAGGATAATTTTATTAGCAAGTGATTTAACCTCACCAACCAGTAAATAGTTTCTAAGCTCAGAGTGATTCACAGCTTCACATCTATAACTTCTACCACATGCTTTAATATGTTTACATGTTACAGTATAGACAGACTTTCTTAAAGTGCACCTGTATTGGTCATGTTCATGACATTAATTGCACTATGTGAATTACTTACAAGCAAGAGTGGCACAAATTCAGTAAAATAAATACATGTTGAAAAACTTGAAATAGCAATTACAGTTGTGGGCCAAACCTACTGGGAGCAGCCTTTGCCGGCCAAAAATGACATACTATTGTTGCTTCCGGGTGATCAAGTACAAGTAAAAAAGCAGCAGTCAGTGAGCAAGATTGAGTGGAAAGTACGTGTTGGTGCCTGTTGTTTGTGCAGCTGTTAGCTTTGCACTCCGCCACTGACCTAAGGACGCGACCCAGCACTAGGTGATAATGTGTCATCTTAGACTGGTGTCCAGGTAGTGGGACAACACATCCAGTCTGGGCTAGTACTGGTGTTGGAACAGCATGTGAAGAAGGAAACATGTCTCTGACCATGTTTGATTGATGGAGCAGTGACTTAATACTGGCTACATATGTAGTTTACCACTACCAGAGTGTGAATGTGTGAGTGAATGAATGATAGATCCACTGTACGTGCTTTGAGTATGTGTTTATAGAAAAGTGCTATATAAATCTAATCCATTATTATCACTATTATTATTATTATTATTATTATTATTAATAATAATACTCGACAACAGGCTCCAACATAAGTTACCTGACAGAACAGTTAGCATGACATGTGATCTTTTGAGACCGGTGGGAATAAAAATTCACTACAGGTACCCTTTAATCTGTCTGCTGGTTGGAGGATGTGGTGCTGAGAAGGACTGTTCTTGTCATGGTTTGTTGGTAGATTTGACAACTCCTTTTTTTACTGACTAAACCATTAAAGTACTGAGTAAAACATCTTTACCTGATGTATACCAATGTTGATTGACAGTAGGAATATGTTTAGTTTTTGTCTTTGTGTTCTTGGGTTTGGTGGTTTGAGAAGCAGCAGAACTTGGCCACTGACTTTTCGGATGCATTGACTGATCGATTCTACCATCTGACCAACAGCAGATATCATGTTTTGAATCTTCTCCAAAATCCAGACAAGGCCAATCTCAGACAGATGTGGGACGTCGATGACCACATGAGTGTCTGTGATCTCCAGAGGCTCAATGAACTTCATTCCATCATCAGTGATGTGTGCGACTGACAGCGAGCTTTTAGAATGTTGATCTGGAAAAACACAGAGCCCTCAGTTTTCATTCACAGCAACCTCACCACAGAAAAACATGAAGTTGGAGTTGGTTCATGCTGTGTCTGTAACGGGCTTGTTGTCCTCTCGGGAGACGTCAGCAGGACCATGGTTAAGCTGTTAAAATTCCTTACCATTCTTTATCTCACAGTGTGGGAGGTGGAGCTGACAAACAGCGTTCTCAGGACTCTTGATACTGAACAGCGGCCCTGCAGGCGTCCTGCCAGCTGACTGGAGGAGGAGCTTATCCCATTGGACGGTCCTGTACATCAGCTCCGCCTCCTGAGTCACAATGAACACCAATCCAGTCCAAGCACAATGAAATGCACCTGAATGAGGACACCTGAACCTGTGAGACACAGAGCAGTCCTATTACTACTGGCAGGGCTCGTGAGTGCGACTGCTTTAGTCGCACATGCGCCCAGAATTTTGATGGTGCGACTATGTTTGAAGTCACGGTCGCACGGTGCGCCCCCGCTCGCTGACTGTAACGTGAGACCCCGTTACAACTAGCGCTGGGTAAATAAACCACGAGTAATAGCCTCCAGTACTGCAGACGCGGAAGCGCGACCAGCTCCGTTGAAGAGGGGGCATGTCGGTGTCGCTCGCGAGGGGTAAACTGACCACAAAGTCTGGTGGAGATGATATAAGCAGGAGGATAATACCTTCTGCTACTGTGTTGTTTTCATGTTGTGACTCTCGTCATTTCTGGAAGGGGGTGTGTCCAGGCCAGTCAATAGTCCGGCTAAGCGTGGGTTGCTTATACATGCAGGAAAAGCATGATTTGGAACTGGGTCGGATCTGGGTCGAATAGTCCAATTTCTCAAACTCCAGTTCGGTTCGATTCCAGTCCAATTAAGGTGTTTATATTGCTTTGAAAACGTCGATATTGGCTGAACTAAGGCAATAAGTCGATTTTCTCTAAGTGCATGTAATGTAGTGACTGAAAGGTACGAAACTGGCTTATTTCATCACAACTCTTCCAGAATTCTGGACCATACTAGTCCATGTCTTGGGTTTTCATGAAATAAATCACATTAAAACTGAATTGTTGAAGAAGATTCTGAAGAGCTCTCCTTAAAGCCATGACATAGTTTGATTGGTGTTGTGTATTTGGACATTTCGTTACCTGTATGAAGTGAGTCCAGACTCAACTGATACTTCAGGTGTGAACTCCTAAAAATGACAAAGGTCCAGTATTAGTTCTGTCCATGTCCTGGTTCATGACTTGACAGTATTTTGTCCAAATGGTTGATGTTTCTATTGGCGTACCTCCCAGTTGGATGGTCCAGCCTGAAACTCTGTGCAGACAAGCTGCTGCTTCTCTGGATCTTCAGGATTTGAGTGAGGGTCTCGGTCCACACAGTCCTCTACTTCATCCTCAACCTCCTTCAAGTCTGACTCTGAAGTGGATGGATCTGGTGAGTGAGAAGAGCCAGTAACATCAAACTCACATGTGGAGATACTTTTAACCCAATAAAATGACACATCATCCTCAGTTTAACACTGGACAGAGACACAGACAGAAAACCATCTAATAATATCAACATGGAAGAAAAGATCCAAAGAATGAGGACATATTAGATATAGATAAAGAACAAGAGGGTTCAGGATCAAGTCTGGGTTTGGTTTCATTGAGGTTCAGATGGTTTTAACAAACATCCAACCACTGAGTCAGCCATGATTCGATCAGTGTTCAAAAAACTGTCTTGTTTTGAATAATTACTCTAAGATATGTAAGCTTACTGCATATTATATGAACACTGGGAGAAGATCCAAAGATGACATAGAAATGACTCAAATCTGACTCAGTGCTTCCGTTAGGCTGCAAAACCAAAACACAGGAATTCATACATGTGATTTGTTTGGCTGACGGTAATGATGTGAAGTTCACTTTCATCGTCCCTGCAGCAAAATGTTCTATCTGCATTAATCCAAGTACAACAATTACCAGTGGGGACACCCAGGGACTGACTCTGGGTCTAAACCAGAACCAGAAGGAGAGTTATCCTAGCATACATGTTTCTGATAGTGGGTAAAACCAAATGACCTGAAGAAACCTGAACAGCATGAGGAGAACATGCAAACTGCACAGAGACAGGCCCTGGTCCAAACAAGTTCGATATAGACCAGGTCATCGGTACAACAGGCCTCCAAACCAACACCTTTTCATCTGTACTCAGTTCAGTTAGATTAGAACCTGTTCCCATACTCACATTGTTCATGTGTGTCAGCTGTAGTTGTGTTCTGTCCATCTCTGTACAAATAAGAACAAGTACAACAATTATCTGGGTTGTTATACACACAGTTAACATAAGAGACCTGTTATGTCGTTAGCAGTCGTTTGTGCCGCTACAAACAGATGCGACAACTTTGTTTCCGAAAGAATTCACCATGCCGTCAGTAGCTGTAACCATGGGATTTGGGCATCACAGAAATATGGTCTATAACACATTGAAATGGCATTAAATAGATGATCAAATGATTAAATTGTTTGCAAAGAAAATACAGACATTTGAATGTTTCTTTCGTCGCATTGCTGCACTTTTTTTTGCTGTTTACCTCCATCTTGCCAATGATTCGGACAGGATTATGCAAGATTTCTCATACCCCTTTGTTTGCAATGTGGTGCTGAAAAATTTCCGTTTCGACGGCGACGCAGCCCTCCCCCTTAGCTCTTCCCTTCCGACTCATCGAGAATCAGGACACCCCTACCCCTTCATGTGAATGCACAAAATGGAGGGGTAGGGCTAAAGGGGGAGGGCCAAGGGATGAACTGGGATTGGGCCTAAGACTCTGAACCATCTGTGGCTAAAGTAGACTTTGGAGTTCAGATATGAATTAACTGACATGAAACAGGAAGTACTAACAATTTGTGTTGGAATTAAAGAGTGAAATGTGAGAATCAAACATGAAGTTACATCAGTCCTTTTAAGACCTCTGTGAGGGTTCTGCATTATTTTCTGTCACCCATGAATTAAAGGTCCTAAGTGTTTTGTAAAGGTCTTAGTAGTGATGGTACCTTTTCTTTGAGGGTCCAGGTTCCTGATCAAAGTGTAGAGGAGGATCTTTGGACCAGTCACCTTTCATAGACCCACAGCTGGACTCGGTAGACTCTGACATATCCTCTTTCTTCTCATCACTCATCGGGATTCCAGTTAATGTGACGTTTTTCCCTTTAACTTTAGTGAAACTATGGATGAAACATACAAACTGTCATGCTTCTGTGCATGTTCTCCTTGTTTCTTTCATTTTTTTCTCTTCTATTATGCTCCAGTGATTTCCTTTTAGACGTACTCCACATCAAATCCAACTTTAGCCTCTGTGAAACATCTGCTGGTTCATGGATTGTTCGGTGTTTTTTAAATGGTAGCTTCCTGTTATTTGTCTGTTTTATCAGGATGCACTCACTGTATAATCGGTATTATTATTTTCATTCTGTAAATTTTAAAGGTCAGATGAAAGAACATGATCAATTTAACTTCAGCATTTATATAACATTGTGACACCCAAAACAGACTCAGTTCTGGAAATGTATTAGTTTTAGTGATTGATGAAAGTCCATAAAGGTAGCAGGCGGTGAACTGACCTCAGAATCTGAAGTTGATAATGTGGTCTCCGTAGTAAATCCCGTAAAGGCTTCACTCCTGAAGCCTTGATCTTTTTGCATTCCCTCATATCCAATTCTTTGAGATGGGAGGGATTGGACTTGAGCGCTGAGGCCAGAGAAGAACAGCTGATCTCTGACAACATGCACTCCCTCAGTCTGAATAAGAAGAATTCATGATGCAGATTAAAGTCATTAGTATTTTGGTTTCAATAGTGCAACTCAATATCAGAAAAAACACAATGATATTACTTTACAAAGCAAAGACAGCAGAGGAATGCCTATTAAAGCTTTTTATTGGTTATATTTTTATTTTTTGCTTTATATCATAATATTGTACATGTGTACCATATTCATACTACAATCATTTACTGTTACATTAGTTTTTTTATACTTGTTTTTTATGGTTTACTAAGAATATTTTAAAACAAAACAGAACGCACATGAATAGCCCAGGTCGGAAATATTTGAGGTAGATATAGACCATCATGCACCTGTGAGACTTGATTATTTTAAAACAGAGATAGGAGTTATTCTTTCTTCAATTGGTTTCTGAGGAGAAATAATCCTTCAAATCACTCTTCGGTTTCTTTGTGTCTCTTGTGTAATCCATATAAAGGACCATTACTCCTACTTCTCTCAAAAGGAAATACTTTATATTATGTAATAAATAACTTTCAGCTGATATTTTCCATGACCCGGATGATTGGTGATTACATCAATTTGCAGCATAGATGAGGTTGTGGACAAAAAAAATATGTATGAATAGTGAACTAACCTCAGGATCTGCAGTCGACAATTTGGACTCTGAAGACCAGAACAAAGTATCTCCACTGCTGAATCCTTCAGATCTGGGTTTTTACTTAGATCCAGTTCTATTAGATGGGAAGGATTGGACTTCAGAGCTGAGGCCAGAGAAGAACAGCTGCTCTTTGTCAAGAAACACCTCACCAAACTGAATAAAGAATAAATGATGTAGATTGAAATCCATTAATAATCCAGTGAGATGTGATCACATTTACACACAAGGTCAAGATAAAGTGGTGGACCAAGGCTTGATGGGTATTCTATCTATCTATCTATCTATCTATCTATCTATCTATCTATCTATCTATCTATCTATCTATCTATCTATCTATCTATTAAATTAAAAATGACCATTATACTTTGTAACATAAACTCTGAACCTGTTGATGTCCATGATACAGGATGAATAAGTCTCACTTTTCCAACAATGTTTTGACAATGTTTGACTCATTGAATATAAAAAAACATCCAATTTATTATATACCCAGTAATGCATTTTTGTCTTCTTTAGGGGACAAAAGTTACCCTGGTCAGCCATACGCTTTTCTAAATGTATTCAATACTGAGAAAACTGGATGGAATTGGCCCAATGTGAAATATGCAAATAGTCAAAGTCAGTTCTAAGCCTCCAAATCTCTGTACAACTGTTGTCAGTTGTTTACTTGAATCAAAAATAAGGATTGAATTACAGATTACACCATGTATTTTCAAGTTTCTCTGACAAAAGCGACAGTAATCACTTATAGAAGTTTCTACTTGACCACCACCACCGCACGCCATAATGGAAACATGCTGAGGTTTGTTGACATTAGGGATCTGCTCGTCGCATGATTACATCACATCCATTTTATCTGTGATTGGTTTACTCAGCGCCTGTTAGTCCCGCCTTCATATTTGAATTCAAGCCCCATGATTCCAGATGGATTTCTTATTGAGAAAAACAAATGTCTAGCCAGGCTAGACAAAAGTTTGACAGTTTTACTCAAGAAAAAAAAATGCTGTCCAGTACAAAGGACACTCCATTAAAAATTAAATAAATAAATAAAAATAATGTAAAAAAAAAAAAAAATCAGAAAAAAAACACTGTTGCGTTATGCAGTTTCCAATCAAGACAATTGTTTAATGTAAAGCTAAAAATTTTTACTTTCCTGGATCTCAGGAGGATACATAAATGTGTTTGTGTGTCGTTAACTAAGGGATCCTCTGTTTTATCTATGGAGGTTGGAATCATTTTTAATATTATGAAGATGCACAGTGATGCCAAATAAAGATAATAATTAATTTCATCTCTAGTGAATTGAAAATTGAGTTTTGAGTAGAATATAGATATGTGAATGATATTAAATTGTAGAGTTAAAGTAACAAGTTATCAGAAAAATAAATATTCAACTAAAGTACAGACAGACAGACAGACAGACAGACAGACAGACAGACAGACAGACAGACAGACAGACAGACAGACAGATAGATAGA
>JAPTYQ010050031.1:0-10444 GCA_029814465.1 Ostorhinchus cyanosoma
GGAAGTCTGGGCATCCCTGCTTAGACTGTTGCCCCCGCGACCCGGCCCCGGATAAGCGGAAGATAATGGATGGATGGGCTCCTCACAGATTCCACAGCTGATATATTTGATGTATAAATATAGTGTGTTTAACATATTTCAACCAATAGAATCTACAACATGAGCAAGAATGGTATTTTAGATTTTAATTGTAAACGTAATGATTTTGCTGTATTTTCCAACATGATATTCAAATGAGTTCAGGTCAAAGGTCATGTTCGTCATTTTACGGAACTGGATACAAATTAAAGGCACTGACTTTTATTGCCTTGAGCGTGACATAGACATTTTAACGACTCCAGAATTTACATAAAGCACATGATTAACCAGTTGAAAACATCACTGTACCAAAGCTTAGTCCTGGGTTTTACATGGAAAAAGCAGATGCACAGTTCATAATTATTTCAACCAGCAGATGACGCAACAACCCACTGATTCCATCCATTTTCTCTGTACAAACTCATCATGTACAGTCCAACATGGACTCTGTTCATCCACATATTCTTCCAGATCCTGATATTTTTGTTCATGTTGAAAAGAGAAAGAAAGGGCAATCAGTGATCAAAAATAATTCTTACAAAAAAACAAAAAAAAGAGGGTGTTACTTTATAACATGGTGTCTGTTTTGATCCAATGACATTTAACCCATAAAAACCCAGAGCTACTTTTGGAGCAGTTCCCAAATTATTATTTATTTCTGTTTTTAACCTTTGTGAAGTGTTTGTTAATTTGTTAATCATCATGCATTTTAATATTATCCTTTTGCCTTTTTTCAGTGAAAATCAGATACTTTCTGATATTTAATTTTAACAGATCATGTACTTTAATCATCATGCTGAGATTACATTTAAGGGTTATTGTAAAAATTAAAAAAAAAAAAAAAAAAAGAAAGAAAGGAAAACTGAAGGAAAAGTAACTTTTTCAGTCCAATCTCTCATTCCTTGAACCTAAACCCAGTGTTTCCATCCACTGTCATTGATCTAACTCCATGGGTTTTACTGGTGAATCAATGTTGTAGAAGATGACGGTGTTTCCATGGTAACTACGGAGCCTCTGAACGTCCAAATGGGTCATATCTGATGACCATGAAAAGATGAAGAACTGTATTTTTCAGCAATTATTGACATGTATTGATAGAATTTAATGGATCAACAGGGATTAAACGGTTACATCAGTAGATTCACTGGTGAATATTTGGGACTTTATGGGTTAAATTCACTCTGAGCTTTTATGAATATCTATACGATCAGTGAATTAAATGTAGGAAAACACACAATTAAGACTGAAAATGAAAAATACACAGGATAGAATTATACTTAATAGTGATAAGTCACTTAGCAAAGGTTAAATGTAGAGACATATTCACTTGGAAACTGACACAAAAAAACCTGTCTTTACAGGATAAAGTGGCATAAAAGGGAAATATTCACATGTAAGTGCTTCAAATTCCCATTTGAGTTCAGCGTTTGTGTAAACCTTCTGATCTGCACTCTGCATCAGTCTTCAGCAGCTAATGTGACTGAGGAAAGACTGAAAGGAAGCATGCATTTGTCCAAGCGTGGCCTTTCAAGCACATACAAATGATGGCGTCTGGTGGACGTATGCAGAACCACCTCAGTTTAACTTCTTCTGCTCGGTCCAGGCCTTCGATCACAGGTGTCGAACATGCGTCCGTGGGCCAAAACCAGCCCTCCAAAGGCTCCTCTGCAGCACATTTGTACAAAGTGTAAAAGTTACACTGAGGATAGAAGCACTCAAGTGTGTTGAACTTGTTCTAGTTCAGGGCTCCACATACAGGCCACGTAGAATAACAACATAATAACCCTTTAGCAATAAAATGCGAACAGCCTGAATATGAAGTGTCATTTGAACAATATTCGGCCTGTTACTAAATGTTTTGTACATTTGTAGCTCCAGTCTGTAAGTTGTGTTAATAATTAACTGACATATAATATTGTAGATATTTTTCTTATTTTTGATCCAAATTCTGAACTTCTAAATTTCATCAGTATTCTGCCTGTACCCAATGTTTGTGTAAATACACTTGTACAAATGATAAGTTGAGGTATAATTAAAAAAAAAATTGCATTTATTTTTCTTTAATAAATTTCAGTTTTTCAGGTTATACACATCTTTTTTGTGAAAGGATAGTTTGTAAATGTAAATATTTTCATAATTTAATGTTTTTTATTGCACTAAAACAAAGTGAAAAACGTGGAGTTGTCATTATTTATAGGTTATTATGCTATTATTTTAATGGTGTGGCCTATATGAGATAGGATTGGGCTGAATGTGGCCCCTGAACTCAAACACATTTGACAGCTCTGCCTTAAAATGTGATTCACTGATGGTTTCGCTGCACTCTCATAATGGTTTATATCGTATTTGTACATTTTGATATAATGATATGAAAACACAGTCTTGGACTCGCAATAAACACACATTTGACTTTGTATGAAAGTCAGAAATGAGATGAACCCTTCATCCTTGGCTCGGCCGTGTGCGTCTGTTTTTATGACGTCTATGAGGAGCTCAGAGGTGGAAGCCAAACACCGTCCTGTCAGATATATGGGGCGCTGCGGGGCGGTCCAGGAGCCGGCCTGCAGTTTGGTTTGGCCACCGCCGGCAGCAGCCGTCAGAGCTGCCTTCAGCTTTCATGTGGCGAGGCATTTATCTGTGCAGAGACAACAGGAGTACAGCGACCGGAGCTCCTCACTTTCATCCAACTGCTCTTTGAGGTTTCACTCATAAATTGGATTTGACACCTGAAACAATATTTATTTACCAGTATTCTTTTCTGATCTGTATACGTGTGGCCTTGTTTTCTTTTGGCCTGAGTCCAGAAATGTTGTTTGTTCTCCTTCGCATCCAGGAGTTGTTTCCTTTAAGGAGCAAAATGGGATTTTATGCCTTTACTTTCAGGACACGATGAATGAATGATATACTTTGAAGGATATTTAAGGCACTAGAGTGTTGACCTGCAGAGATCTACGGGTTCTAGATGTGGAAGTTTTAATACTGTAGTGTATTCATGCATGCTGTACTGCATTTGTCCAGCAGTCACCGCCAAACTGTTGTTGGCATAGCAACATGATTGTAAGGCTATTGGATTCCACAATTACTAACATGCCATTGCCGTTTTTGCGAGTCTGTTCCTCAACCAAAAATACAAAAGTCTGGCAAACTGCAGCAGTCAGCTGTGTGTTGATTTAGTCTGGAGCAAAGACACACACACACACACACACACAAACACACACACACACATACACACACACATACACACACACACACACACACAAACACACACACACACACACATACACACACACAAACACACACATACACACACACACACACACACACAGAGGCCACTGGGCTGTTATAGAATAGAATTACTTGTGTGGAGCGCCCCCTCCAGGCTGGAGGAGGAGGAGGACCCTGATGTTCTTGGATCTTAAAATGATCTTTTAATTTGATAAACTTCATATATGTACGTCATTTGTCTTTCAACACTCTCAACATTTTGTTTCCTGACGTTCGGTTCTTCGTCAAACTCATTTTAGTTCAGGTTCCACATTCAGCTCAATAGGATTCTCAAATGTGTTGAACCAGTGAAATGAAAAAAAAAAAAAGATGGAATTGTTTACATCCACAAAGTGTCCTTTAAAAATGTGAATAGAATGAACAACCTGAAATTTCTTTACAAAAATAAATGTAATGTTAACAATATTCTGTCTCAGTTTGTCATGTATACATATCCATTACCACGCACAGATCACAGTGGATCTACAAAAACATAAAACATTTAATAACAGGCAGATTATTGTCAAAATAACACTTTTTTTTCTTAAGGAATTTCAAGTTGTTCATATTTGTTCTGTGAAAGGATAATTACATTTAAATGGAAACATTTGGATATCATTTTTTACACTAAAACAAGGAGAAACATTTGGAGTTTTCATTATTTCTTGGTTATTATTTTATTATTTCATTGGTCCCACCCATTTGGGAACATATTGGTCTATATGTGGAACCTGAAATAAAAGGATTTGGACACCATTGATTGTTAATATCTTTACTGTAGCCTAATTTCTGCATTTCACAGATTCATCTCATGGGCCAAACCGGACCCATCGGCCGGATGTTTAACACCCCTGTTCTACGGGCTTTAATGAGGGGGCGGGGCTCTATTCCAGTTCTTTAACCAAAGGGATTTTCTCTACGTCTAAGAAATCCTGTCAGGAAATGTCAGCTGATGGTCTGGTATTCTGCTTTGTTGCTGATATCTGTGCGTTTTTCTGTCCATCTGCTGGGATCTTGCAGATGGATGATTTTATAAAACTCTGTTCATTCAGGTATTCGGCACTTTACCCACTTTTTTAGACCCAATAATAAAAGAGTAATTTAGATTTATTTCCCCCAATAAATAAATAAATGCACAAATACATTTATAAATGAATAAATAATTAAATGCTTACGTTTTATGTTTTTATTACCATATTATTAGATGTATTTATTTATTCATCTATTTCCTCAATTGTGCATGCTTTTTTAAATCTATATATTGCTTTATATGTTTGTGACTTCATATATTTAATTTATTTTTGTATTATTGTGTTTCCACATTTATTTATTTACATATTTCTGTGTCCATTTTGTCAGGAAAACTAAATATATCAATGAAGTGGTCAGTCCTTAGTCCATTCTGGTCCATTCGGCCAAACAGAAGTAATCGACTACTCTGCAGTGTCCGTGTCACGGGGGTGAGATAAGGACCCAAATGCAACACAAAAAACCTGAATATGATGAAGTGTCTTTAATGAAAGTCCAGCGGAGAAGTGGAGGTGATGAGCAGGGTCTTGGACATGGACGGGAGACAGGCAGGAGGACGAGGACGTGGACCAGGACGACCGGCAAGGCAAAGGAAATCCAGAAATAACACAAGCTATGGCGACGGCATGAACAAAACAAATTATAACCCAACAAAGGACAAAGGGAAGACACAGGGCTTAAATACACATGGGGTAATGGGGAACAGGTGGAGACGAAGGGTTCAGGCGACACACGAGGAAGGGCAAGTGCTCTGAAACAAGAGGAGAGTTAATATTTCAAAATAAAACAGGAAATGTCAGACAACCAAGGAAACGAGACAAGGTGTGGTGACAGGTGGGACAGTCCGTTGTAGTGACGTCCTGAACCGCTGTGAAACATGACAGTGACCGTCAGCCGATGGGACTTTTTCTCACCGCTCATTCCGCTTTAAGATGACCATGTAAACACCTAATTCCAGTTGAAAATGATAATTCCGAATTAAACTTAATTCCGTTTAAAGTCACTGGTTAATTCCACTCTTAATTCTGAATGAACTCATTCCTCAGACATGTAAAGGGTTAATTCCTCTTTATTGTTATTCCATTCATTCTGCACATGCTCCTTGTCTCGTCCTGCTCTTCTGCTGCCGTCTGTGGTTCTAACATTCTTCTGTTCTTCAGACGATCAAATGAATTAGTCTGTTGATTCGGACGAGCTGCTGCTTCACAATTATTACTAAAATAAATGCAAAAATCACACGTAGTATCTGCTCTTCCATGTTTCTAGTTGAAACGAAAAGAAACAGGAAGTGGATTCGATTGTTTTCTTCCGGTGACATCACGACGTCACGTCTGCGTTCTGTCCAATCAGAACGCTCTGTGCCTCCAGCTCTGAAAGAGGAATTAACTGAAGCATTTCCATGGAAACACCAAGGAAATGGCTTTAATTCCAAATTATGTTATTCTGAATAAATAATTTGGAATTAAAAAACATCATGTAAAGGTAGCCATTGTGGATTAAAGGCTCTGTGTTCTTCATAGCAGGAAGGTACATTTATTTTCCAGAGAAATAATTTTGTAGAAAAAAAAATAGCGTGGAAGTGCTCAGTTAACAGGAAAAGCGATCGCACATTTTGGTGTGTTTCCATTTTCTTTTCTCTGTAGCATGTTTACTAATGCTGATACAGTTAGCTTAAGCACAGCTTTGTAGGATCATTAGCATTAGCATTAGCTAGCACCAACCTGAGGTAGGTTCATCAGTTAATAGTTCACTGTTAGTTCTTCTGCTGCTTATGTTGGACAAATGTTAATTCGTTATATATAAATGCATAAATATCCCATCATGCTTTTGGGGATAGTTCGGCAAAGTTGCTATCGGCAGTCTCATTCCAGGTTTGATGTGGAACCCATCGTGTCCACTCGTGTTACATGCAGAACCTGCCCATTTAAACACATATAAATTGCAAATGATTTTGCAACAGCGGCCATTTTTGTGAAACACTCTGCCTTGAATATTTACTTTAATTCCCAAAATGTACCTGTGAGAGAATAAAAAAAATACATTCCAAAAAACAGTGGTGCATAATTTTCATGTCCTTTTGCTTTGGTTCTGTCAGGGTCATCATCACGTGCAGAGTTGTCGGTTCACTGCTGGAATACTCACTAGTCCTAATTTCAGAGGAAAAGTCCAGTATCTCTGAGTTGTCTGTGGATCAGCCTTGTGTAATGGTGCGGGTTTTGGAAAACACCTGGAAACCCAGTGTCCACATTAGATGTGGATTTTTATATGCAAACGTTAAATAATGTGTTTTATCTGGAAAAATACCTTCTATTTTTTCTCAGTAAGTATTTATTTTTCAAATAGACTCAAAGTGTTTCTGAACTTGTGTTATAACATTAGTCTCTGTCTGGGTTGAAGTTTTAGCTCCATGTCCTGTTTTTAGGTCGTACCAGTTTACAGAAGCGCTCAGATTCACACCCAAACAGAGAATATGGGACAGGGATGGGATTTGAAGATAATTCCTAAAAAAAAATAGTGGAACTTTTCAGCGTGAGAGTCAATGAAAAACTATCGACATATTCAAGACAACTAACACTCTAAATATCAACATTACTAAGAATTCACCTTTACACATCCATGTTTGATATTATGGACTTTCATCTTCTTCTGTCCATCACCCCTCATGTGCAAAATTGCATCACATCCGTCATTCAACGTTATCATTTACGGCTGATTCCGCATAAGTGTTAATATAACAATAATATATAAAAATAACATTCTGCCATTGCATGAAATTCACTGCAGTTTCTGTCAGTTCACACGTTACAGAGAAAATACAGTATAAAACAAGTTGAATGAAGTTATCAGTTAATAACAATTTCTGCCCTAAGATATTAATGTGATTCATGTATATTCTTACTTTTTAGTGGATCTCTGTTTCTTGGTAGTTTTGCAAAATCAAACTGGGAAACATTACGATCATTGCATAGATACAAAACAGGAAATAACATCAACACAACATTTTGGGAAAAACTCAGGCTACAGTTATCTCCTCCTTGTCTGGAGTTCCTCAAAGTGTCCATTTCTGCAGATGAAGCAGGTATGTTGGAAAAGTAACAGACAAGAAAACATTCTCAACAATAATAAATTAATCTTGTTGCTTAAACAATGCTGATTTACGCCTCTAAAAGTTAAATACTGTCAAACTGTCGTGAAAAGTACATGAAAAGCAGAACACGTGATAGGATGTAGATGCATTTCTCTGTGCTTTGTCAGTTTTGGTTGCGGTAGCCACAGTCAGTCTGTTCTTTCAGAGTGCCGTCCTCTGCTGGATTGATCGCCAAACGCTCATTCCGACACAATTGACGCATGAACGTCTAAAGGCAGTGACGTTTACGCCGTATTAAACAGACGTACCTATTTAAGTACATAAAGTGAGCATAAGTGGGCCTTTACTGGTGTCCACGCCCACTGATCATAGATGATTTGCAGTCTCTGAACACAAGTGCTGCCAAGAAAGTCATCCAGACTTGAGTTGAAAACAGGAAATGCCAAAATAAATGATGATGTGAAACAGTTTGTATTAGACTTCACCAGTTCAATCCTCTGTTCGTTCTAGTGAGAAAAACTGACGTTAAAAAACTCCACCCAGGGTCACGTTTTCTTAACTGTAGCCATCAGATAGCTGTTTTATGACAATTTAGCAGTGGTTAATGAGAGAAATGAGGATGCTGATGATGAGTGGCAGCGTGCCGTGATGTCAGTCCAGCCTCAGGGAGATGACTTCAGTGATTAGGTAATAATGGGCTGGATTCTCCGTCGGTCACGGTGGATCGGACTACATTTACCAGGGGACTCGACCTGCGACGTTTCACTACTAACATACACGACTTGTCTGAAAAGCACAGTGTACACACACAAGCACACACAGACACACACATGGCCGTCTGTGGTAACCAGACACCTGCTGCCCTCAGCGCTGACTGACAGGCAGCAGCGGTGAGTCCACGTCCAGCCCCAGCTCTTCCTAATTGGATTTGTGAGGCATCCTGCCGCAGGCCTCTAATAGCGTCTTGTTCGCCGCCTCGGGCCTGTTGTCGACCACTTCCTCCCTGTGCTGAGAGTTAGGGACCTTCTGAAAGGCATTTTTGGCTGCACACGCTGATTCCTTGGAGCTATTAGGCACTTGTAGATTTTGAGGGGTTTTGACAATGTCAGAACAACAGGACTTAAGTTAGAAAAAAGAAAACAAAATGGAGGGCATTAAAAGGGCCGCATTACAAGGGAATTAAAATAGACAGATTCTAATTGTACTTCATTCATGACTGAAAAAAGCTATGTATTTAATTGTGTCCTTTGTATTCCCTCCATTAAAAACCAGTAAACTGGACCAAGGATAACACACGGCACACCTAAGCCTAAAACGGTCCACCTGGACTTTTTTTTTTTCTTATCTTAACTAACTAAAAGGTTAAACAATTTGTTGTGAGTCCTTTTGCCCATTTTTCTGGAGCGCTTTTTTTTTTATTTTAAATGTTTCAAAATCTATCAGTCATTTACAGTTCATTGCATGTTATAATTCTGCTAAAACAGCTTCTTCTCCAGCTTCTACTACAGGCATGAGTAAAATTACCATAATGACCCAATAAATCCTATAAAGCACAATGTCTCAGGTTTCAGGTTACATCCAAACTGCATATGCACATGGTGTGTCAGCGATGACACGTCAGCTTTTAAAGAGTTAAAGACCCACCGGTGACTAAAGTCCTCTGTGATCTAAAATATTGAAAAGCATCTGAACCACTAAACCTTTCAATCCATGTAGATAATTGGTGTTCTTCATCTTTTCATGGTCATCAGATATGACCCATTTGGACGTTCAGAGGCTCCATAGTTACCGTGGAAACACTGTCATCTACTACAACACTGATTGCCTGTTTTTACGTTTGGTTAATGATAAATTTAGCTGAAAAGTAGTTTTCCTTTCTGCTTTGATACAATAAACATTGAATTAAGTCTGAGCTTCTATGAACATCTAGATGATCAATAAATTAAATACAGGACATACTGTAACATGCAAAATTCAGGGGACAGTACTAAAATAAATAAATCACTGAGAAATACGGCAGCATAATAGGGCCACATAAAAAATAAAAACAGTTGTCACTACAAGAATAAAGTTGTAAAATATTGAGATAAAACCAACAATTTTATGAGAATAAAGCCATAACATTATGAGACTAAAGTCGTTATTTAAAAAGAACTCGATAGATAGATAATTGTGTACTAAATGTGTAAACTAAACACATTTCACCTTTGAATGAACAATTTAAACGGACGGACGGACGGACGGACGGACGGACAGATAGATAGATAGATAGATAGATAGATAGATAGATAGATAGATAGATAGATAGAGATGAAAATGACACAGTACTTTTATAAGATTAAAGTTGTAGTATTTTGTTTGAAAAAAAAGTCCTAATTTATCAACTGTGAGCCTTAAGTCTTGTTGATGACAGTTTCCTGTTGCAGTGAATGCAGCAGGTGAAGCAGCTTCTTTGGTTCTGTTTGACCGGACACCGGAAACTCATCCTGCTTGTTCGTTTAACACTGGAAGTAAAGGTTGATTCTATTGAAAATGTCTGTGTAGGTTCTCATTGGCCCAGGTCAGCGGGAAACTCAGCCTGAAAAAAGGTTGAAATTGCAGATTCTTTTTCTGACCGTCACAGTTTTACCTTTCAATGATATAAATTAGTGATGAGAATTCCAGTTCTTTTTGGAGAGTCAGTTCTTTCGGTTCTTCTTTAGTTCTAATATTAGAACTGAAGAAGGGTGGGGTCAAGGCATCTCACATGAACAGAACACTACTTTTTGATTCATAACTTTTGAACCAGACAAGTTTCATACAAATATGGCACATTATTGTAAAGGTCTACCGTATAAACTCGCATATAAGTCGAGGTGGATTTTTAAGGTGACAAATGGGGCAACATTTTTTTTTAACAAGCTGAGTTGGGGAGATCTTACAGGTGAGAAGAATGAGAAGGAAGACAGTCTGAAGATACAGGAACGACATTGGTTTTTCTTTCAG
>JAPTYQ010050099.1:0-10443 GCA_029814465.1 Ostorhinchus cyanosoma
TTTATTTGTGTGTGTGTGTGTGTGTGTGTGTGTGTGTGTGTGTGTGTGTGTGTGTGTGTGTGTGTGTGTGTGTGTGTTTTGTTATCCTGACGGGGACCTAGTGTGGCCCTGAATGCACACTATCCTATGGGGATATGTGTCCTTGTGTGGATAAAGCTTGAGGTCCCCACAGGTAGAGCCTGTTTTTGAGGTTAAAAAGTTGGATTTAAAGCTAGAATTAGGGGTTAAAGGTTAGGTTAAGTGCAGGAAGTGTAGTATGTTGACAGATGTCCTCGTGAGGATAGTGAAACAAACCCATTGTGTGTCAGTGGGTTTGTTTGACTGTGAGAGTTAGTGATCGGCTTTACTCCCAGTGGGGTGTTAAAACTATGTGTTTACTGTATGCCATTTAGCAGTCAATCTGCTTTGTGTGTGCATATGGGTGGGATCATTGTGTGTGGTTTGTTGTAATCTACATTTCTTTTTTTAAAGGCTTTGTTTTGTTTCTCCTGAGGGCATAATAGCATGCAAAGGGTTAAACGCATCAGGAAGCTTGCTGTGTAACAGATTCCTTTAACCCTTAGGTTGTCTGTAAAAATTCTTGTTACTGTGCCAAAAGATCTAATTGTTTCAAATTTCTGTTGAACTTTTCCATACAGATCTAAACCTTGCTAGTGGCTGTAGCATTTTTATTTCATTATCTCTTAGCAGTATCAGTTAAAGTCTTTCTTTTGTGTATCATTGGATTAAAGGACAGTGACATATGCTGTTTCATTACCAGAGGGCTTCCTCTGATTAACTGGGAGACGATGCCATCTGCTGGATATTTGCAGTATGTAGAACTAGAGAGTAACTACTACTAAGCAAACATAACTAAGTGACGTTAAAAGGTGGAGGCTTCTGTAGAAATTCATAAGAGATTACTCAGCCTGGGTTGTGTAAATCAAGCAATGCGTCATAATGTACCCTGAGAGGAAAGCCTTAAATTGTCTGACTTGTGTTTTTCTCTGTAAAAATAAATAGAAACTGAGTAAAGAAACTTCCAACCTTCTATTTATTGAAACTTCCTGAAATATTAGCTAATTCATAATAAACTGCACTATTCTTCTTCTGTTGAAGAGAGCTTGACATGCATCAAATTCCTCCACCAAACTGAAACTTTTATCACCAGGATGCTGTTAAAGTTAAAACCATGTTACTACCAGTAACCTGTCAGTGTGTGATTTGTTATTATGGTTGCTTCATGAAAGCTTTTTTAGAAAGACAGAGAGCCAAAGCGCCTGTCTCCAAAACCAGCACAGTGAGCTTTGTGATGCAAGACAGGAAAGAGGAAAGACAAAGTGTGACAGAGTGTGGCAGTCTTGTATTTTCTCAGGGAAAGCAGCCTGTGGCCTGAGGAATAGAAAGGAGCTTTGTCGAGAGGTGGCCTTTGGCACAATGCTTGGCCACCTTGTAGCTTTACCCCACTGATAATCTCTCTCCCTGTCATCATTCTTGCTCACTTGCTCCCTGACTGTTCTGAGAAAAGCCGCTAGTGACGGAAGGAGGAAATGACTAAAGAAACTAGTCATTCACACCCCTGCGTTGACAGCAGGATGGACAGAGAGGAAGTCAAACCCACGCTTTTACCCTTTTCCTGAGCCCTCCACCCCCACCCACTATTACACATTAGTCCTCCACCCTGATAACAACTTGTCATAATTGTAGTGCGTGTCGACAAGAAGCCTTTGCACGTATGTGTGTGAGATTTAATTGCACATCTACAGTTTTTGGTTGACTTCCTTTGCTTGTGTAAAAATTAATTCAGAAAGAATGCATTTCATTAGTTTTCAATTTGGAATATAATTGCCTTTCTTCTGCTTCTTTTTGAGAAACTGCTGTTGTTTTAGGATATTAATCAGAATAAAGCTCACTGATTTGAATTAAAGGAGATATTGAAACACAAAAGACTCTCTTATACTGTAAGGCTTGACACAAGCCAGGACATGTCCTTTCTCTTTCTCTCTTTTCTTTTTCTGTCTCACTGTCTCAAGAAGGGAAGGGCACCTCACATGTTTAACTTTACTCCCCTACCCTACCCAATCCATCTATGCATATACAGAAACATTCACACTGCCTGTCGCTCCCCAGCAATGGGGTCAGATGTGGTGACCGGCTGAGCACCCTCCTCCTTCTCCTTGTCTCCCCTCCCCCTCCTCTGGCTCGCCTTGGCAAGGCATGCATGCCTGTGTCTGTTATCTACAAATGGCTGAGGAATTATAGGTTGAGAGGGGAGGAGGAGGAGGAGGAGTGAGTGAGGGAGAGTGTGAGGGTGGGAGGAAAGGAGGGGGTGAGGTCATGTGACATCGCAGCAGCTGCTAGGCTAAGAATTTCTGTTTTCTCACTTAGAGAGCGAGAGCTAGAACAAGGAGGGGAGAGATAGGCAGCGTGTGTGGTGTGTTGCTTTGTTAGATAAGCTCTAAACGGTCTTTGTGAGCGCGAGCAACAGAAAGGCAGGCTGGCAGGGAGGGAGAGAGGGTGGACAGGCTCGAGGAGATAGATAGAAGGAGAGCGAGATAGAAGAGAGCAGGACGATGGTGTGTGTCCTGTCGGTGGCTGCCGGTGTGTGCTGGGCTGGGCTCAACGTGAAGATGCAGCCATGGGGGATCCAGGCGGCTCCACTCCTTTGTGCAGTAAGGAGCTTCGGCCACACTTTTTATCTATGAGGGGGGTCGTGAACCACTGCCAGGTCTCCGGATGTGTGCCTGTGTGTATTTGTTAGATTACATGTTTGTCTGTCCTCTTTTTTTCCAGTGTTACTTGCCTGGGGCACTGTTGGTACTGTGTATAGTAGAGCTACAGGCTGCAGACTCTTTAAATGCAGTCGACTCTCAACAGCTTGCTAGTTTTTGCAAAAAGTTTCCCATTCTTTCATTCTCTTCTCTGACTTTCAGAGTTCCCCTCCTAAGAGGGAGGGAGGGAGGGAGGAGCAGTACTTCAGTATCTTGCAAAGTCACATTGCTGGACTGGGCAGTTAGAGTGTTTTTGCATGATTGCCTTTCTTTCAATGGTGCTGTGTCTTGTACAGACAATAGTCATTGTTGATTCCATTAATAATTTTGTGCTGGGTTCATTTGGAGTGCACTGAGTACCTTGGAGGTTACAGGCAGGACAACTCAAGAGGTGTTGGGAATGTTATTCACTCACTCATGCTTCACTTGCTGCTGTGTGTGCCTGCTCAAACAAACACACACACACAGTATGTTCTGCCTTTCGCTTCTCAGGAGGCAACATGATCTTTTTATAGCCATATCAGCCTCTGGGGTAAACCCAGATATAACTCCTACTAATCTAATTGTGCTATTGATACACTCTTAGTGAGCAGGTTTCATTTCAGAGAGTATATCTTTGTCCCAGAAGGTGTTGTGTCAGCTAGAAATTAACTTTCAATGTTACTTAACATTCTGAACAATCCCCTGCCTGTGTTTTGTTGTAATGTTTAATACCTCTGCTGTGCACAAGCTATTCCAGTCTGAACTTAAATTGTCTTCTGAGCCACTGTTTTTGTGTGTATTTGTGTGTGTGTGTGTTTGTGTGTGTGTGTGCGTGCGTGTGTGCGTGCGTGCGTGCGTGCCTGTGTGTTTCGCCTGAGCACATACTGTAGGGCTATCACACACCATTCTGGCATTTAGGGATTCCACTGACCAAGGGGCTGTCAACGCGGTGTCACCTTTCACCACACACATGCATGCTCTTACGCACACACAGGAAGGAAACACACAACCATCTAAACCTTCCTCAGCCCTTTTCCCCTTCCAACTACCAGAGAGCTCTTATTAGTCTGAAGGTAGAGAGATACGTGACACACATAAAAAGCATCACTTTTATCATGTGTTGAGTATTGATTTTTCTTTCAAGTAAACCCAAAAATGACCAATTTACTGATACAATCTATACTTATATAAGTAATTATGTAATATTCTCAAAACTTAATGATTAAAATCCAGAAATGCACAGATGGAATTTTTTTAAAGGAGCCTTTTTCTGAAGTGAGTTTTAATAGTGAGCCAATGATTTTAAAATTTTTTTATACCATGATATACTTCCACTAAGAAATAAATTCACCCCTTGCAGTGTTGAAGCATGCTCAATAAAAGTGTGGCAAAACTCTGGCAGACACACAGACAGACTGGAGCTTTTGGGTGAGGAAAGCTTGACCTGCCCTGCTAACCCCTCACCTCTGACCCTGAGGCATACAACCAAAGCCCCTCAAACGACCAATCCCTATCCACCCCAGCTGTCACAGACATCTAACACCACACTTTGCCCTGTCTTTCAGTGTCAAAGGAAATGGCAATGTGCCTCATTCTTTCTGCATATCTGAATTTTTCTTTCTATGTAGCTCGAAAATATGTATCTCTTTATAGGAATGAGTGTGCTCCCAGTTTTTCTAGTCTATATAATGTCAGACTGCTGTCTTTCTATAAACTGTATCTAAATTAAACAATTTTTTACAATATTGCAACAAATTATTTCATTTGAAAGTAATGTTTCATGCTAACGCTTTCCTATTTACTTATACTTACTTCTAGGCATGAGCCATGAGCCAAAGTCACCATCGTTAGGAATGATCTCCACAGCAACCCGAACAACGGCGACGGTCAGCCCCCTCACCCCGTCGCCGCTCAACGGCTCCATCGTAGCCAATGGAAGTCCAGCTACCCAGTCAGCTCACTCTGGATTTGCTGCAGCCCTCCGTAAATTGGCAAAACAAGCTGAAGAACCTCGAGGTAAAACACTTTTTTTTTTACCCTAAGGCATTAATTGTGTTAAAAATAGTGAGATCAAAAAGATAAAAGTATGATTCCTGGCACTTGAGTCTGTAAACCATTCTCAAACATGCACCTCCTCTGACCCTTAGCTTCACATCTGATGGATTAGGTGTTCTTATCCTCACCTGCAAATATCATACATGTATAGCTGTATGTGTGTGTGTGTGTGCAACTGTTCGTATGTACTTGTATTGAAAGATCCACGGTCATTGTGTTTCACTGAATGCAAAGCTGCTAATAGCACTGGAGTGATATCCACACAGGATTCAATTAGTTAGTGTCCCTGAAGATAACGGGACAATGAGGAGCCACTATTGCTGACCCACTTAATGTACTGTATGTGACTACATGTTCGCCACGGTGTGCATGTCACTGTGTATATGGTGGCTCTAATTCCTCTTTCTATGTCCCTTCTTGTTATTGTCTGCACACATGAACCAGCCTATTGAGTTTCTGTCTCTCAAAGCTCTATACTGTGCCTGAGAAAAAGTGAAACAAGCATCAGGTGGTAAACCTCTACTGTGGTCTACTGTAGGTGGTTAGTGTATGTGATTTTAATTTTGGTCTACTTTGCAAAGCCATGTACCCAGTGTCTCTTAATGTTTCTGTTCCATGTGCCAATACAAGCACAGAGTATAAAAAAAGCCATATTTACACAGAAAGAGCAGCAGCATTTGGAAGATACTTATCATTGAGTTTGAGGGTTTATAGAGTGTTTGTGTGTGTGTTGTGTATGTGTGTCTCCCATGCCTTGGCTCCAGAGAGGCCCTGCTACCCCAGCTGTCCACCCTTGCTCTGGCTCTTAAATCAGATGGTCCCTCCTTCCTGGCTGTCCCTGGACACCTTGCTCCCCAGCCCGCTGCAGCCTGGGACCCAGAACCCTGCAAATGATTTATTACCCATGTAGAGAGAAAGCTCAGGCCCAACCTCTCCTTAACTCCCTCTCAATACTTCTCCCCTTCTTTTCTCTTCACTCCCTCAACCCTGCATGCCAGCCCTCTTATTTACTTACACTGTCCAAAAGAAAAATCCACCTCTGGAGTTCAGTTCTGTCTTTTCATTTTATTGAGGAATCCTTCTTTTCTTTGGATTTTTTTCTTGTTATCTCTCTTGCTTATCCTCCTTTTTGTCAGTTACAGCCAGAGGATTGCATTCTCCCAGTCATGTTTTTTTAATACTTCAGCTTTTTTATATTTTTCATTGTGTTTCAAGGTGAGAATAAGTGCATGTTGAGCTATTTGTAATTCACTATCTACCATGATGGAGAGCGCCTGTCTGCGTCTTTGTCATACAAACAGACACCAGATTCTGCTTGATAAAGCTCTACTACCTTTTATTAAAAGCACAAAAATCCCCTTTGTTATTTTTGAAGTTTCCTAGCTGTGCTGCCTGACTTGTGAAGGCAGCGACGTGGGTGAGTCAACCATCAGGCATAAGGGGAAACTCTACTTGTGTTAGGAGCGCCAGCTCCAGGGTGGGCAGAGGCATGTAGCCCCTGGAGCTCCAGCCACCTTTCTGTCTGCAGAGCCTGTATTTATAGGCAATACACACAGACACACGCACACACACATTCAAACACCCCCACACATGCAAACAGTTGTCTTTGCAACTTTGTAAGCCTCATGCACTCTCAGCGTGCTGCAGCCTGCTGTCCTTTCATTAGCTACTTTGACTCAACCATCCTCTTTCTCTTTCTAACCCTCTAGTTGATGCTTTGAGGTGACTAGTGCAGTATATATGAGGTGCCATGACTCAGTGTCCTAAGGCAGAGGAATTAGTTGGGGTTGAGTACTAGTATCACTGGCACCGGTTGCTGAACTGATTTAAGACCCTGAGCACGGCTGCTGTTTATACACACACCCACACAGCCTTACGCACACACAGACACATACATTGTCACTTGTCTGTGGCGAGTATAATGAATAGCTCTGTGTACTGAGTGCTGCGCTGAAGAGAGGAGGTGATAGATAATGAGTATCAGAGCAGCGCAAAGCCACACTCTCATCCCATGTACACTTACATGAATACACATGATGGCATGTGCACATTTGTGTGCACACAACTCAGACACATAGATAACACACTCCCTGAAAAAGGCAGGCATGCTGATATCTGATTAATTAGGCAGATCTGGGTTTAATCCGCACAGTTGTTTCTTCTCACACACTCTTAGACACATACACACCACCAGAATGTCATAACTGGGTTCATACTAACCATATTACACTGCCTGGAGTGAGCATGAAGAGAGAAAGAATAAAAGTGTACCAGATTGATGGAAAGAATTGGCTAGAAACGAGAGGAATCTAAAGTAATTAGATTTGTGAAAACCTAAGGTATTTGGCTGATTGTGTGTATTTGTGCGTGTATGTGATTTCTCTGTGTATGTGTGTGGCCGGAGGCTCGCCTTGTTTCTGGGAGCCCAGAGCATGCTGGGACAGCAGGGCAGTGTGTCTCTGACCTCTCCATCTGGAGCCTGCCTGGAGCTCACACAGCCTCGCTGTGCTCAGTGTGTGTGTGTCTTCAAGGCAAAACCCTTCAGGCTGTGACTGTCCCTGAAACATTCACAAACAAGCTCATTTACTTTCCTTCTCTCTCTCTCTCTCTTACTCTCTCTCTCTCCCCTTCTCCCCATCAAGCACCAACAGCAACCTTACACCTCTCATGACTCTGCTCAGTAGTGAAGCAGCATTTAAACATAATATACAGTTTGTACAGTCAGCAGAAGGCACAGAGGATTGCTCCTCTTATTTCCATCCGCCATCTTGTATCGTCTTCCTTTCCCTCGCTGGCAAAGCAACACACACTGTTTCTCTCCCCTCCCCCCACTCAGTGATGCAGATTACAGGCTTTGTGTTGTGTTGTCAGTGCGTGGCCAAGACTGTAGTAGCAGGTGTGTGTGTGTGTGTACATCAGCATTTGTGTGTCTGTAAGTGTGCTGATGTTTGTGTGTGTGAGTGCACATGTTGAGGCTTGTGTTAGTGCGAGCTGGTGGGGTGGCATATGGATGCAGGGTTGGCTGGGCACTGCTATGCACACCAGGTGTGAAATGGACTGTTTAATTAAGTGCTGATGTTGTTGTAATGCATGCTGGGAGGGAGGAAGGTGGAGGAGGAGGGCTGGGGTGTGGTGAGGTTGGATATGTTGGCAGGGTGGAGGAGTACACCTTCTGCCTGGCAGGGCTGGAGCTGGCCTTGGTTGGCCATTTTGGCAGACATAGTGTTGGTGGAGGTGGTGGTGGCAAAGGCTTGGTAGGGGCCATTTGGCAACAGTAAAACATTTTTCTGTAGTGTTGTCTTCCTATCAAGGCTTAGTGATCCAGCAGGCTTCAGAGCTGTAGCGGCTGGACTCCTCCATTGAATCAAAGAGGCTGCTTAAGAGCTGTGGTGACTCTTTTGGCTTCTTGATCGGGTCAGTGGCTGAAGTAAAAGGTGCCGTTTATGCAGGGATACTTAGAGGCAGCCTATGACACAGCTTGGTTTGTTTGTTTGTTGAGCTGTTGGTTGTATCTTTTGTGTGTGTGTGCGCATGTGTGGCTCAGCTTGAGCGGTCAAGTGTGGAGGCAGTCTGGGAGAGTGGGACTGGTAATAGAAGAGGCGATAGAGAAAGGAGCTTCACATTAATCACACACAGCTTGGGACTGAGACAGCACTCTCTTCCTCTTTCTCTTTCCTTCTCTCTACCTCTTTTGTCCCTCTCTCTCGCTCTACCTCCTCCTGACTTCATCCCCACATCACACACACCCCTACACATCAAGCAAGTGACAATCAGTACAGCTAATGAAGTGCAGGTTGAGAGCTGATGAGCCTATTTTAAACTGGGGGACAAAGGCTGTGCTTCATTCCTCCTCCTCCTTCTATTCTTCCTCCTCTAGCTCCCTACTGGGCCAGCATGTGTAACCATCTTCAATGTGTATAAATGAAAGGGGAGGAGAATATGGTAGAAATGACAACGGTTTGGTGCCAATCACATACCTCCTATATGATTTCTCTCCCTATCAGATGGCAGAGAGAGTAGGGATTGGTGTGGAATATAGAGCAGGGGGGTTAAAAATGGACAAGAGAGCATGTTGTCTGAGGGATGAAGGCTTGACTAGGAAACAGGCTTACAGACAATTGCCCGTGATTTTAACAGGAATACAATAGAAAATAAACATACACACACGTATGTATATGAGATACAAACATATAACGACTGATATATCTCCTTGAGCCATTACCAGCTGTAAGTATTAGGTAGTGATGAGTGATAACAATTGTGTAGTGACAGATCTGTGTCTGTTCAGCAGGCAGCATGCTTGAGAACAGAAGGAAATAGAATTAGAGTATATGAAGAGGTGATGGGTGTTAGAGGAGAGGAGGAGGGAATGATAGAGGAATAATAGCTGTTTGTTTGTGCGCATGTGTTTGTATGTGTTGAGGAAAGATGCCTGGAAGTACACACAGATGCTGCAAGAAAAGAAAGAAGCCGTTGGTAGCCTGCCTGTGTCTCTTTTATTTCCTTCTTCCCCTCACCTGCTTCTCTTCCTGCTCTCTTAATTATTTAGTTTGCCCTGCCTTTTCTCCAGACTGCTCTGCTGGTACATGGAAGAGGAGGAGGAGGAGGAGGAGGAAGAGGAGGAGATGCGAGCATGGGGGGGGTGTTAGAGAAGAGGTCTGTTGCTTAGCAGTTCAGAATCACTCTGATCACCCCCTCACCTCCTCTACCTCTTTGCTCCCTCCAGCCTTATTTGTTCCCCTATCCTTGTGAATGCATGAGTGTGTGTGTCTGTATGTGGTGAGTGAATAGGCTGTGACACTAGAGCTGTATTAAGTGTAGCTCCATTCCCCAGGCTGAGTGGGCTGCTATTGATTGGCCTAGTCTTGCAGGGGAGAGTAATGGCTCTCTGAGGTGAGGGGGGGAGGATTAGGCCACTAATTGCCATTGTGCAGACAAGATATAACCCCAACCCCACCCTGTCCCCGCCACCCACTCATCCATCTGTACCTCCTATCTCTCTGCTTTCCTCACACTCCATCTCTCGCCTCACCTCACACCTCTTTTGCGCTTTCACATGCTTTTTTCCCCCAGTCGCTCCCCATCTCCTATCATTTTTCATTTTCATGTCTTACCTCACATGTATCATCACCATCTTTTCCTAACATCTCTTGTACTTCTTAAACTCCCCCCACCCACTGCCCCACCATTTGCTGTTCCTACCTGCACTCACACATAGATTTTCAGATTTTCTCCAAACCGTCACCTCACTGCCATTATTGATCCTTTCCATTATTTAGTGGTATTAGTCAGAATGAGGTGTTTAAAATCCATCAATATCCTGACCGCACCTAGCATTAAGTGGTCTGTTAGGTTATGTTGCCAAGGAAACCATAACAGAGAAGAAATGGTGGTTAGGTGGAGATCTGTGTTTCAGGTGTTAATTGAAGCGGATATAGATGTGAAACCGGATTTAAGTTGTAGCTGCTTTTTTTGTGGCTGCACGTAAGCATGTAGGTGCACAAATGCACCCACACATAAACAGACATCTTCTGCTGTCCTTCCTGCACCACTGAAGTCTGTGTCCCATTGAGAGGGTTGTGACCCAGTTTGACTGTGTAATGCTGCACTCATTCTGAGCCAAGAAGACATACAGTACACTGTACTGTCAGAGAGA
>JAPTYQ010050110.1:0-10443 GCA_029814465.1 Ostorhinchus cyanosoma
GGCGGGGGCCATTCCTGGGTAAGCTTTAATGTCACTCATCATTTCTACTAAAGTTTTATCTCCAGTCTTGCTCCTACGGGTATCCGACCCATTTGAGAAAATACAGAGTATGGAAAACGGAAAACTGTCAAAGGTGCAGAAGGAGTGTTATAATTCATTCTTGTTTTATTTATGGGCCTTTTGTTGAAAACCATTTCTTTGTAAGAAGTACTTCAAAAGAAAATTCTTGCATTGAAAAGACATAACATAATGTATCTGCAGTATAGGAGCTCCGACTGGGTTCACAAGCAGGACAGAACTATATTTTAAGCTCAAATCCTCTGTGATACAAATCCTTCATTTTTACCTACTGGACACAGTTAAGAGCATGTCCTTCAACTTTATGCAGCGCTGCTTTAAAGGCTCATGAGGGCCACAGCACCAACTTAAATGCATTATGTGTTTAGTTCCAATAGTTTTCCGTTTATAATTAAAGGCAAGTGTGATATAAATCTCACAGGAAAATCTCATGCTACCGAGTTACAACTACACGCTCTTGTGCCAAGATCCGACGCAAGACGTTGTGTGTGTACTTAGGATATTATAAACTGTGGAGCATTTAGAGGCTCCTCGTGGTTGAAAATGGTTTTTGGGGAGGACGTGTTATTAATGTTTAGGCTCCACTGGACCACATCTGGCACTCATCACAGTGTTGTTCCAGCCCTGATGTCTGGCCAGGCTGCTCAATTAGATTTCACTTAGTCTCTTCCTCTCCTTGCAGTCAGACTTTTGCTATCTCCAAATCCCAAACATTTGCTGAAGCTGAAGATTATAATAAAAGGTGCTCAATGGGTAAGCATAAGACCAATGAGATTTAATGAGAGGAGGCAGCCATAGCTTAAGGGAACAGGTTTAAAAACAGCTTTAAAAAGTGTAGATGGTCGAACATGCTAATCTTCCTCAGAAACCATTCAGTAAGGTATCCTTGAGCAAAAACACTTGGATGTCAAGTGGATTTGTATTTCAGCCTTCTGGGTAAAACACATAAACAAAATGGATCTATTTAACACAGTCCAGGGAAGGAACTATTAAATGAGGAAAAAAAAAAAAAGGAAAGTAGCAGGTTAGAGGTGTGCCTATCTGTCTGGGAATTAAGCAGACATTACATCTGCTTCAGAGAGCGCAAAATGTGGAACTGGGCTCAACAGCCAGATGTTAACCCCCCCCCACCCCACCTCACCCCACCCCTCTTCTTCGCACACTCACACTCACACACACACCCCTTTTCTACCTCTCTACCGGGACTTACGCACGAATACCACAGTCCCAGGCGCGCGTTTTACTTTCCCCAACTACAAAAGCGGTCAAAGGTCAGAGTTTCCACCCGTGGAGGTGGTAACTTTGGATTCAGGGATTTATTTAGTGTCATGTCACCATCAGATGATCTCCCAAAACACACTGATCTCACTGGGATGCGCCCAAATGAATGGTGGTTTGTGCGCCACGGGTTGGACTGCACCATTACGCAGCACAGATGCGCACTGTTAACTGGCATCAGATGAACCGGTGCGAGAATTTCTAACAGTTAAATGATGATGACCTTTATAAAAAAAAAAAAAAAGAAGCTAAATGACAGGGCAGTAGCATTCGCAGATGTGCTCAAACCAAACACTTTGGCACGAGTTTGTGCCTTAAGGCGATTGGATGGCACAACACAGCCCAGCGCGTGTCATTCTCCTGTTGATGATCACATATTATTGCTCAATACATTTTTAGGTTCATAGGAATATTTGGCAGTGGCATGCACAACAAACTGGTAAACTGAAGAAAAAAAAAACTTAACTAAAGTCAATAAAATGTAAGAATTTAAGGATTTTTATGGTCATACCAGCACTGCAACTACTGGATTATAATTTGAATATAAAATGTAATTAGTAATGTAAAAGACTTATTAAATATGTGGAAACCCCTCTCTGTAGAACATTTAGTGCTTCCTTCTGATGAGCCTCAAGTTACTGTCAAACCTTAAGCCAACAGTGCAAGACGAGGCTTGATCAAGTTCATTCAATTCTGCAAGTGAAGGTAGTAAATGACAAATAACACAGTAATCTAGGCTGTTTTTGTATATAAGAAAAACTACTACTACACTACTATATTTAAGCACAGACTTATTTTATTCTCTTAAATTTGGAGTGTGAACATTTTGACACCTGTGTGTTCTGTTTCTCACATTTAGAGCAAACATTTAAAAGAAAAAAAGAGTCAAAATCCCACAATCTAATTATATTGAATATAAAGAAATTAAAAAATAAAATAAAATAAAAGTTTAGAGATGATCTGGTATTAAATCACAGCAGATATTAATGATAGAGAAATGTCCTATTTTGCAGAAGCACAGTTCTTCATGTCTTACCTGTGTCCAAAACAGTGAGTACAACACACACCACAGCTTGGTAAATCCATACGTTTATCCTCATGGTTGGAATTTAGGAGCAGGTTACAATCCGGTTGAAACTGACTGTGCGATAGTCTCAGTGGTTTTAGGAAGAGTGGCTGATGACCAGAACTAGTCTTGCCTTCCTCACACAGATGCTACTTTTCCAAGAAACCACACGTCCTCGGTTCAACCCCCTTTTACTTGAGTTTGTTCTCTTTCCTAACAGCGTCTCTCCTCATTTATGTCAAGTCCTGCGGTGGAAGTAGAGCAACTTCCGGTTATTATTTCCAAAATAAAACATTTTCATCGAAAGCATTGTGTACTAAATGTTCTGTATTTTTTAGACTTCAGGGGAAAAAAAAGAATTGTTTGTCGGAAAAAAAAAAAAAAATTACAACTAACTTTTGACCATGTTAGTCATAAAAGCTCTGTAGCAGGAGAAATTGGACCTTCTCCCTCTGAAAAGATACAAAGAAATGATTCAAGGGGAAGAAAGGGAAGATGATTTACCTCTTATCCTATTTGCATGAGATTCTAAACCAATGAAAACACTTACATATTTATGTTTTTGCTTATTATTATTGTTGTTGTTGTTGGTTAAATTTAATTTCTGCACAGAGATAATTCTATATCCCTTTAAATCTTTCACAATTCACTTTAATAAGCAAGGTAAGGTTTATTTGTATAGCAGAATTCACACACAGGGGAATTCACAGTGCTTTACAAACATGGAAAAGAGACAGGTTAAAAACATACAATTACAGTTAAAACATCATCAGTTAAACATAAATACCAATCAATTAAAATAAAGTAAAAGAGAAGAGTGCAGATATAGATTATAGGTGGGGATGTCAAAAACTTCTAACCCCACCATGATCTCTTGAACGCCACATGATTACCCTTTTATGGCAGGTGCACTGCACACAAAACCAAACCCAGCTCTCAGAAATAACTGATGGGTAAAATAATTGATGGATCATGCTAGGGTTTCCAGGCAGGATGTTTTTTATAAGATCTTTTTTCAGTCTCTCCTCACCCGCCTTACTTTGGCTGAGCTGCAAAGGCAGATGGGATTCTTTATACAGTCCGCCAAAGAGCGCTTGGCGCAAAGTAGTGATTGCATCCTCAGAGGATCAGCCAGTTGCAAAACACCTCATACAGTATGAGACAGAGAGCACGGGCTTTATGTGTACACAAAAGAGCCAGAAAAGAGACTAGTGACAGGTCTGTGACCAAGACACTAAAGGAGCAGATACTTCAGACATTTTAAGTGTTGTTGAGAATGAACCAGACTGAGAGGTCCCTGACTATCCACCCACTACATCCAATTAGTCATATTGATTTTGTTAAGTATAATATCAGGGTAAAGCATTGATTAATGTGCTCTGTATGATCCCAGAACTGAAACTGAAATGCACAAGGCAGACTAAGACCAATGAATGCAATGATACACCACTATACTACATTATTTGACACACATCAGCTGTTCTCATAAAAGTCAACTCGTGACAAAGATGAAAAATGTCTATTGGGGATCGAGGGAATATTTGTCCTGCCGTTAAAACAATCCTCAGTGGAGAAAGAAGTATGGGGGGAAATGCAGTGCCAAGAGTCTATTAATGGCAGATCCCATTTGCACATCTGAGACTGACCTAGTAAAGCCCCTATAAAGAACCGCACTGTTTGTACCTCAAGGATACTAAGAGTAAATACTAAACTAAAGCATGTGACTGTATAAGAGCCAATATCTTTGTCACAGGAATATTACAGTGATTATAAGAGTTTAAAAGTACCATAAAGATACAATAAGGTCGCTAAAGTCAACATCGAGCACCACAGACAAAGTATAATTCCCCGTTGGGGCATTATAAGATATTAAAAGGGTGCCTGTGTATTTGTGTGTATGTGGAGCAGCTGGAAGTGATCCTATTTAGGTACCAGTGTACAGGACTTTTGTTGGGCCCTAACCCTCATTTGACAGGAAATCCACACTTCAGCCGTTAACGGGCGGCGGACTTAAAACCCTCCAGAGAGAGCAGCAGAGGAAAAAAGTGGTTTGAGGTAAATGCCAGACGTTCAGCCGTGCTCATTAAGACGCGTGCAGGTCATTTCAATTTGCTTTGGTCCCTTTTCCTCCCTTTGGTCTCAGTGTGTGTGTGCGCACACAAAAGGTCCAGCAGGTGTAGAGGTGTGTGCATGCTCAGAGGGCTGAAAGCGGCCGTTTTAGGCCCAGGCAGCAGGCGAGGAGGTGCACTGTGCACCATACACGCATCACACCCACAATGTCAATCAGTGTCAGCGCAAAGAAGAAATCCAGACGCTCAAAAAAATCTGTCTTGGAGAAATTTTTGTAGATTGGTACCTTTTGAACTACAGCTAGCCCAGTCCCATGTGCTTTACAAGCCTCAGGTAAATAAGTTAGCTTTGACAGCTGATTATGCATCGAGGGAGAAGATGTTGGAAATGGGAGTGCTCTTTCATAACAGACCAAAGCAATGGGAGTATTAACTTCCATGATTTATTTTTTTCTCTCAAACCCCCAAGCCTAAAGAAGTTGGGGATTCCAAAGTGTCACTCATTCCATAGAACTGTTAATTAGAGCATGGGAAGTTTGGTAGAGGAATGATGTACAAGACTAATGGGCAACTTTATTTAAATAAGATGCAATCAGTATAACTGACATGTATTTCACCTAGACCTGCCACAATATTGTCCAGTTTCTGAAAAGTATAATCAAAAGCTACCTCTAATCAGATAGCAAACCAATTCCCATGTGATATCCTGCTAATTTGTGATCACCCTTAATAAACTCCAGCAGTCAACTGTCATCATGAAACATTCATGATTATAACCTTTCTTTGTTTCTGCTGATTACTCCAACTGTTCCTACATTTTCGAGTGTAGTCAGAGGCGAGACTAACTGGCAGCACTAGAGTTGTGTTGTCAAGACAGGGAAGAATAAAATGATGTCAAATTCTAATTTTACTGGTTTCAGCGGACACTATCATTAGTCATTAACTGAACTTTATGCAGACAAAAATTGAGGATAAAGTCCTTAAATCAACACATAGACTGACTGTTTTCACAGAGACTGGCTAATATTTCTACAGCTGAACATTACAATGTCAGAATATCTGCAGATGCTTGGATTTTATAAAAATGTTAAGATGCTCTATTTTGATTGACTTGGTTTTTCATCTGTGTGCACGTCTGTCTAAACCTCGTTCCTTTCCTTCTTCACTCATGCTCTCTTCATGCCTACATAAATACACACCTAATTCATAGCCTGCTGAGCCATGTAAAGAAGTGTGGACAGGGGAAGTCAAGACGAGGAGGAGGTAGCAGTGAGATGGGTAATATTCATCATTAGAGGAAGGAGAGGCGGGTTTTTAAGACTGTCAACTCCCAGGGCTAGAACCTGTCAGCACTCACAAAACCCAGCCTCATTGACTCTTCTTCAGACTTCCTCTTTGCAGCACCATGCCAGTAGCAACACAAGACCGAGTCGAAGATAAACGTTTTACACACATCACATGTGGTAACAGTTTCAAGTCTTTGCTTATCTACATTGTGTGTACTATAGTTGGCAGCATGTGGTTTGTATGTCATGCAGACATTTAAAAAAGTGCATCTGCTCCTGCATTGACTTGAGGCATTATCATTACCGGTTCCAGCCATCCACGATGCACAATTTCCCCTTTCCCTCTAATTAATTTACACCCTAGCCGCCCAACAAACACCCCATCCTTCCCGCTTCTCTCCATTCCAGCACATGAAGGAGGCTAATCACCAGTGTGATCTCCCCTTTTCCACCTCTGACCCCAACGACACTAGAATAACAACCTCCTTACCAGCCCCCCAACCCCTCGACGCTTTCCCTCCAATTAGGAAGGTGCTTTTTCCCTTGCAGATGACAGATGAGGGGTCAGGGGGTTGTCAGACCCCCTTGCTAGTTTCTCCTCGTACCCACTGAGGGATGAAACAGGAGGACGTCCTTGCCTTCGGGAGTGACAAGGAAAAAGGTTGAGCACTGGAAGTCATACTGACATAGATAAATGACTAGGCATATTTAAGAAAGTCAAGAAACACAAACAGTAAAAAAATGTGGATTGGGAGGGGATGACAAGTAAAACATGTAAGATGGAGGATGAAAAATATACTAAGAGAGAAATGTTGGTAAATATGCATAGAAAAATGAAATTAGTAGGTAAAAGTAAAAATATCTGAAGAAGATAAGGCGGATGTCCACAGGAGGATTCCAAAATTGTGAGGTGAAAAATGAGAGGTTTGACAAAGAGATACTGAGTGAATTGAGAGATTGAATGACATGTGGAAAAACAAATGAAATAGAGAACATGGGATGGAAAAAGACAGAGAGAGATAAGGCAGTGCTCGCTGAGCTAAAACTCTGCAGCAAGCCTTTTTCCTCTGCTGCAATAAAAGCAGAGCTGCAGTCCAATGAATCAAGGCGTTGGGGGCTTTCCTCTCTCTGTTGTATGTTATGTCCACTGCTAATGGCCAGCAGATGTGGAGGTATTTCACAAGTGTGGCTTTGGAAAACATTCCCGCACATAAATCCAATTAGGTTGAACCCTGCACACGAGTTAGCTAGTGAGTTGGCTAGCGCGCTCATGACCGCCCAAATGCTCCGTAGACACAGCTGACTTAAATAATTAAATTTCTCACAGCAGGTAGTAGAAGGTGTATACTAAGTAATGGTTAAAGACTTGATAAGCTTATGTAAACATATGTTCTAATTCGGGATTTTGGCTATTTGGGTTTGTCTGGTTTTGACATTGTGGTAGGTCAGGAGCTGTGACAGGTCAGAGTTGTCCTTATTTAGGTGGTCTAAAAATCACTGCTAGACAGTACTGTACAGGAAAAAAAATCCATGGGAACATGTCACAGACTGTTCCTTAATAACAAGTGTTTTGGAGGCAGAACTGGGGAGAAGTGGAGTTTATGTCAGGCCAAAGATGTATCATCAGTTGGACTGGCTCCATCTGTCCAGATCACCTGCAGTGGGATCAGATAATGCAGAGTAACTCTGTGCAAAGCTAATATTGCTCGAAGCTGCATAACTTGAACATCTTTCCTGAGGGAGCCATTAAACCAGAGACCAATAAGCCAGAAAACTTCACCCTCCCAATGTCAGCTTTGTGTTTCTGAGAGTACAAAGTCTTGTTTGGACAAGACACTGGTAGCCAAATGACCTTTGGCTTCTTTCTGTGAGTTCAATAAGGATTTTGTATTGTGTGTATTTAATCAAAGCATTAGTGCGCTGAAATCATGCAAGTTATAAAGGTGACATGATTACAGTATATAAATATATTGTAATAAATGACACAAGACACGCAAAGGCAAAATAGCTTATCTAATGCATGAAGCATCCTGTAGATGATGCACCTGTTTCCATTTTCTAAATCAGTCAGATGGGGAAATATGTTGCAGTTGCAAAATCATGTTTTAAATATTTTCTTTTTAAAATCTCCTGTAAAGCACTGAGGTTTGCCTCTGGCCCACAAGGTTCAAACATTAACCAATTAATGTTTCCAAAACAATCTAATTAAAAAAAATGGAAGTTCTAAATTAGCTGGAGGTTCTTCCATCCTCCACCTTTTTTTATGTGTTAGTTCTACAATACATGGAATCTGTCATATGCTGATGCCCTATCTGTTCAACAGGTTTCATCAGAGAGAGAGAGAGAGAGAGAGCGAGAGAGAGCGAGAGAGAGAGCGAGAGAGAGAGAGAGAGAGATGAACAAAACCTAAAACATGTAACACAACAGCCTTAGCAGAGGGGACTACATTTTGTTGTGTGTCAAATAAAATACTGATACTTGCAAAATGTTTGTGAGCTTTGGACACAGAATCTTACAAAACAATCTCATCTTCACAGAACAGCTTTAAATGGAAACCCTTCGATTTATTTGTTGGCTAAATTTGCTTGTTACTGGATCACACATCCTTCTCAGAATGCCTAAGGTCACATTTAGACTTGACGATGGCTAGTAAATAGAAAAAGATAATGGCCATGGTTTACATGACACAGGCACACACAATCTGACCCAGAGTCAGCGGTGAGGAGCCTACTGTGTCTGGATCATGAGCTATTGTTTCTCGTGTGGCAGCTGCTGCATGCTTGTCTGGCACCTCATTCGCTGCTAACTGGCTCCACGTGTGTAAAAAGACAGCTCCAGATACATTACTTGTACTTTCTACACACTTCACACACACACACACACACACACACACACACACACACACACACACACACACACACACACGGATATGAATTGTAACACACACTGAGGTCCACTTACAGGAATGAACGTACACTTCGCCACACGCCACAGACAGACACACGTGCTCACACACACATTCACTAATCTCCTGGCTTTAGTGGCACAGCAGGAGTGCAGTGGTCTTGTGTGGCTTTATTAACTGGGGTGGGGGGAACAGAGGTGAGATGGTAAAGCCAAGGATAGAGCGATGGAGGGAGGGGGACAGAGAGGACAGAAGGGGTGGGGGTAGGCGGAGGGAGTCCCACCAGGTGCTAATAGATTTCCTGCAGCTTTGAAACGTGTGCTTGTGCTGGTCCCCTGGAATGGAGTCAGGTTTCATCTGTGGCAAATTACCCAGACCGAGGTTTGACCTCCCTTCAACACAAACCCCAGACGCACGCCTGCGACACACTTAACAAGTGGGACACACATTTGTGCACACCCACCCAGAGTTATGCCTGCAAGGAGCTAACTTACATCATCACAGGTGAAAAATCACAAATTCACATTTATGAACCCAAACTCCTCCACGGTTCAACATTTGGGATGAGGAGATTGATATGAAAAAGTAACTGAAGGATGTTTATCCTAGCTTTGCATAAACACTGGAGGCAAGAAAACACATGGAGTGGCTCTGTAGCCGCTCTGGCAGCTCAGCGAGGATGTTCTAAGGCACCGCAATGCTTTAAGCTATAAGCATGCCCACATTGTGTACAAAGTCATATGGCAATCACTTTAATAGCTGTGGACACATTTAAATCAAAACCAAGGTAGAGAGTCAATGATGTATCAACATGGTCACAGCTGCAATGCAGCGAATACATTTAAAACTAACCAAACATGCATTTTTATTTAACTTTTTTCATTTGACTTGGATGTTTAGTGGTTTTAAACATCTCTTCAACATCAAACCATCTCAAACTTGTGCTCATCCAACATAACTGCCCACCCAGGCTACCCTCAATTAAATGTAAGAAAAAAATACCAACTGATATTTTAAGGAAAACATCACAAAAATGTGATGCATTTCATTTCTATGAAGTATCTTTTATGCATATATATCTGTAATATATAGAGACAGCACACTGCCAAGTTCAGCTACAAATAGGACTAATAGCCCTGTATCTCACCAGTATGTTCTATCAAGAATCATTAACAAGTTGAATTTGTGAGGTTGTCAGGTTCTGCTGCTGCGTTACAGTCCTGTGGTCTTGAAGCAGGAGATCAATGTCCCAATAAAAGTGGGTCATCAAGAACTCAACTACTTCAAAGAAACTCCATATATAACTTCCTATCAGTGCTCAATAGTTACTATATTGATAACTCTAACCATTTCCATGTTCTAAGTTATTCAAATATTGACCCATTATGAGTAAAGGTACATTTCTAATATTAGAAAAAAAAAAACAACCCAAATTTCTTAATATGTTGGAAGAAAACAAAGCTGACGACAAAGACGACACCAGACACTACACTTTCACAATAGCTCATGGTCTGTTGGCCTTAAAACTTCTTAAAAAGGCTTATTACATGTTTATATTAAAGACACAAAATTATCTCACAGTAAAAACAACTACAAGTCCTGGAACGATAAACTGCTCCTCACACACTTACACTGCACTAATTATGCATTAACACACATTTGCACTTACTCAGCACCTCACAGTCCTTGTACCACACACACACACACACACACACACACACACACACACACACACACACACACACACACACACACACACAC
>JAPTYQ010050119.1:0-10442 GCA_029814465.1 Ostorhinchus cyanosoma
TTTGTGATAAACCACTCAGAATTCAATTCTTTTAAACTGGCATTTAAGGGGTTTAAAGCCTTAAAAATATTTTATATTTGGTAGTTTTGAGCAGGAAGTTGTTTAAGAGATTTAGAAAAAATAAATAAATAAAAAAATATTAATGTGTGATGATTTCATTATAGTTTTTTGTGTGTGGACATTTTTGTCCACAAGGGTGTCCAGAGGGGGCAAAATGCATCATTGGAAAACAAAACACATCTAAGAATAAAAGATGCTGGAGTTCAAAAATATAACTAAAAAGAAACATTTCTGCCAAATTTCATGCCAAAAGCTGCTACACAGCCAAAATGATCAACAAATGGAAAAAAAAAAAAAAAAAGGGAAAAATGGACAAAAATGCCCAGGGGAGGCATGAGGGTTAAGCAGAAATTAAAATGGGTTATAGAAATCTACTCGATTTTTGCCAAAATTAATATGAAGATAGCTTTGCAGCACCTGGAGGGTTCAGATTCAATTCTTTAGGATCTCCAAATACACAAATAAATGTACCAAAGACAAATAAAAGTGGGTTTAGCACAATATGACCCCTTTAAGGGAAAAACAGTATTTTATTACTCCTGCAATATATGTTGACTGTTGAATATTTGTTGTGCATCAAATGTTCTTGTTAAAGGAAAACAAAAGGATTTTAGGGAGGTGAGGTTATTGTTTTTGGTTTGTTTTATTTGTTTGTTTGTGTGTTTGTGTGTCGGCAACTTTATGCAAAAACCACTAGAGCAATTTCCATGACATTTTCAGGAAAGGTGCGAGGTGGTCCAGAATAGATCCCATTAAATTTTGGTGAATGTAGGTCACAGGTCCAGGTCAAGGTCACCAGAAATGTGTTTTCGTAATGATAAGAGATAGGGCAAATCAGGTTAAACGTTTGCGAGGGGAGGGGGCGGAGGCTGGTCCAATCCCACAGTGTGTGTTCATTCTCACAGGACCTTCTAAAATGCTTGATGTCAAAATGTTTATCACAGTTTCATGCCCAAAAACTGTGATCAATCATCAACAGTCTCATGGTTTTGATTTTTGGAAGTGAACATGGATGTGATTACAGATGTCCATTTGGTTTGACTGATTCCAGACTTTAAGCTACGTTAATTTTTTTTTACATTAAGGTCCCGCTGGGACTCTTCCTCCGCTTGTATTGCCCTCCGCTTTGTTGATGGACAACAGTCCTCCACTTCGCATTCACCTTTGACATAATTTGATTGTGCAGAGAGGGGAATCTCAGAGGGAATCCAACCTACAGGCCCTGTGTATACTAATTTGCATATGCAAATGTGGGCGTGTAGAGGTCAATTCCACGCTGATTGGGATGTACAAAGGAGATGTGTTTGGATGTACATACAGTTTTGTTCATCTGGATTTTTTTGTGCGTACCGACTTTTCCAGATATGCGTGTACTCCAGGTTTCAGTATATAGAGCCCTATAGAGTCAGACAGCCACTGCTCGAAAAGTAGGTGTTTTAACATAGACATGAATTTTTCAAAGTTAAAATCGAAACTAAAAGTACTTTTCATCAAAACTGAGATTATTCCATAACTGTAGGTCCTATCTCAAAAATTCTTTCACGTGTGGGTTCTGCAGACTCTTGTGAACAAACTGTTGTGTAGAAAAAGTCTGAAATAAATAAACAGTAATGGAGTCAGGTTTAAAGGCAAATTGCCAACTTCCTCTTGGAGTTAGCTCATGGGTGTCATATTTGATTTGTCAGGTTCAATGAGACCAACATTTTGGTGTTTGTTTCATGTCTGTACGACATTTCTACTGGCCTCTAGGGGTGTTTTTGTGTGTTTTTGAGTACATAGGTGGTACTACAGAGCCCATTTTGGCAGCTATGGGGTTAATTTTGACATTGTATGAAAATGTTTGCCCCCTATAACATGCATACCAAATTTAGTGAGTTTTGGAGCATGTTCAGGGAGTCAGATGGCAGTTTAAATTGGGAAAAAAAAAAAAATCTAATTTGAGTAAATCCATAACTGTACATTCTATCTAAAAATAATTTTTTGCATGTGAGAGTTGGGGTGAGTTCTGTGAATGTATAGATATATAACATGTGGGCAAAAAGTTTGAAGTGAAAAATGAGTTTCAAACATCACAAACTTCTGGGCTTATAAAACAAACTAAGGCTTGCAAAGTCTCTCAAGATCACTTTTTTGAGAAGGAATTACTCCATCTTTTGGTCCTATTTAGAAGCCAGTATGACAAATGGTGTCATACGAGTTAATTTAAAAATATATATATTTTGAAAGGCAAATTGCTAATTTCCTGCTGGAGTTACCTAATGGGTGTTGCATATCATTTTTAGGGGATCATCAAACAAACATTTTGGCATTACATAGGTGGCGCTAGGGAGCACATTTTGGCACCAATGGGTTTAATGTTTACATTTTATACAATTTTTTGCCAGACCTGACATGCGTGCCAAATTTGGTGGTTTTTTGAGCATGTTTAGGGGGTCAAATTCCGGTTTAAAGTGATGTAATAATAATAATAACAATAATAATAATAACAATAATAAACAAATGAAAAAGAATAGAGACTTGCTGTCCTTGCAAGTCCACTCATTGTGTGTAGTACCACCTATGTACTCGAAAACACACAAAAACACCCCTAGAGGCCAGTAGAAATGTCGTACAGACATGCCCTTCCGGTTCGGTCCCTAATAATATAAAAACAAACGAAAAACAACAGGGCCTTGCCTTTCCAGGCAAGTCCCGCTCACAATGGCTTCACTTTTTCTGTTAACAAAATATGTAGCCTAGGTTTAACAACCCTATCTTGAAAGTCAAGGGACTGTCCTGACCACTTAAGAGTTAAGTTAGTTTTTCCATCTGGAATATTTAAAAAATGATACCAACCCAATTCTCCACTGTGGGTGGAATTGAAGAGTACCATCTTCTAGTTATCGCCTTTTTACTTACCACAAGAAGGATTTGTAACAATTTTGTATCATTACTACATTGTACAAATGTAATATGACCCAAATAAAGAGCTTCAAATGACAGAGGAATTTGGGTGTTGAAAACAGAGCCTGGAGTGGAATCAATGTCCTTCCAGAACTTAAACAGCACAGGACATTCCCAGAAAATGTGGAAATGATTGGCTATCACTCAGCCACATTGCCTCCAAGAGGTTGAGTTATCATCCTTGTATTTCCCTTGATGCAGTGACTTAAAGTGATGACATTCTTCCAGTGTTCCCTCCAGCCTATAGAATTAGAAGTTGAGCACTGAAAGTTCCATATCTCATCCCATGCCTCATCAGACAGTACTATCCCTGCCTCCCTTTCCCACTTCCCTTTTACATACAAAGTATTCTCATTCTTTGAAATGGAAAGAGCAGAATACAACTTAGATATTGATCTGGTGGGGGTAGATGAAAGTGCAGATTTTGAAATACAGTAAAATTCTGACTCAATATCATAAAGCCCTGTCACCTTGCACTCATGTTCGATGTAGGATCGGACCTGGAGATATCTGTGGAAGTTGCTTCGCTCCAACCCATATTTAGTCGCTCCAACCCATATCTAGCCTGCAATGATGCAAAGCATTGTACTGTATTTTTATCTAGGACCGAAATATAGAATGTGAGGCCCTTCTCTATCCAATTTTTAAACCTCCCATCTCCCTTATTAGGAACAAATGAAGAATCATAGGCCAACCAACTAAAAATTCTAAACATTTTGTGCAACTCAAAAACTTTCATCACCCTCTGCCATACTTCTAGATTATGGTCAATCAGTGGGTTCCCCATCATTTCAAGCCGAGACATCAAACCGCTATCTCCCACAACCACCTGGCAGGGAATCAGATTTATTATTTTTGACTCAGTCTCCTTCCATTTAGCCACATATGCATTGTTGCACCAAAGCAGCAAGGGTGTTATTTGTGTAGCCGTATAGTAGTCTTTAAAACAACGGAGCCCCCCCCCCCCACCTTCCTTTAGCCAGTTGCAGAATGGCAATGTATTTTCAGGGACCATTATACTGTACTGTAGGTAGATTTCTTAAAAGGTACAGCAATCTTGGTAAAAATATTTATTTTTGACTGCATTTACTCTTGAACTTAGACTTTAAAATGGGACCAGAATCCATCTATGCAAATCTGTGTGTATCTTCAGGGATATAGGAACATAGTTGGCCTGGAATAGCCTAGAGAGGTCTTGCATCAAATGAATACCTAGATATTTGATTACCTCAGCTGACCAATCTAAATTGAATTTGTCCTGTAAACTTGCAGGAGGAGTAAAGTTAAAAGTCATCACCTGAGTTTTTGAGATATTCACTTTATATCCAGACAATTTACCAAAAGTAGACTGTGTTGACATCAATTCTATAAATGACTCTTCAGGATTACCCAGGGTGACAAGCACATCGTCAGCAAACACTGCCACCTTGTGGACAGCTCCTGCAAGTGGAATTCCTTTAACATCATGGTTTTGCCTTATTAGTTGATCAGCGATTCTATAAAAAGATCAAAAAGGAGAGGGGAAACTGCACAGCCCTGGCAGCAGCCCTGTTTCAAGGTAAAGGAGTCAGAGAGATTGCCATTCGTCTTTATCCTAGCTGTGGGCTTATCATAGCAATTGGATCGTTCTGATGACATTTTCATGAAAGCCAAACTTCCCTAACACTTTATATAAGAATGTCCATCTGACAGAATGAAAGGCTTTCTCAGCATCAAGACTCACTATTATAGAATCATGTTTTTCCTTTTGAAATATGTAATATTCTGCTGATATTGTCAGTTGTCTGTCTGTGACAGATAAAACCTGTCTGGTCTAAACTAATAAGATCAGGCATCACCTTCTCTAACTTACGGGCAATAATGGATGTGAACAGTTTATAATCTAAATTCAGTACACTAATTGGCCTATAATTGCTGCACTCCTGTCCATCCTTCCGCTCTTTCAGAATAGCCAATATAACTGCCTCCCACCAAGAGGGAGGGAGGCAGTTAAATGTTTATATAAAAGTGGAGTTAGATCTGCTTTTAAAGTATGGTACAACTGAGTGTTGTAACCATCTGCTCCTGCTGCCTTCCCAGTCTTTAAACTGGTGATGGCCGCATCTATTTCCGACTGTCCTTCGAACAGAGCAGACGTGTTTCTTTCTGCTCTCCCTGTCCGTCTGCTCTGGAGCTGTGTTTCTTCTCTCTTGTCTGATCCCCAATTGTCTTACACACTGTATCTATCAAAAAATTCCAGGCATGTAAACATGTGCTAATGTGTTGTGTCAACGTGATATATGTGCTTGCATTGCATACATATGTGTAACTTGGCTGTGTAGCTGGGCAGCGCCTGTGTAATGGCTGCAGCCTGCACTCGTTTTTCGGAAGAAACGGTGCAAACCTAATTTCATTTGGAAGTGAATGCCAAATGACAATAAAGTCTAATCTAATCTAATCTAATCTAATAGATAGACACTAGGTTCTTACTTTTAATTTCCGTAAGAGTGGGGAGATCTAAGGATTCAAGAAAAGATTCAATAGCGGATTCATTAGGTCCAGCGGCTGAGAATATAATTCCCTATTGTAAGCCTTGAAGCATTCTTGAATTCTGTCCATTTTGGTTTCCAGAACGCTAGTTTTAGGATTTTTAATTTTGTAGATTGTGCTTTCCTCCTGTAGTTTGTATGCTAGTAATTTTGCTGATCTCCCCTTATTTCATAATACTTTTGTTTCATGACAAAAAATTTCTTCTGTACCTCGTGTTTGTATATATCATTAGCTTCCCCCTTTTATCTCCTAATTTCCTATTTCAGTTTAGGGTCTAAGTTGTTAATATCTTCCTATAATGTCTGTTTTAATCTTCCCTGTAACTCCTCTAATTTCTGTCCTTTAGCCTTCTTCATAAAGGAGCTGATGGCAGTTAATCTCCCCCTCATCACTGCTTTTAGTGTTTCCCATACAATAACTGAAAACAGTTCCCCTGTGTCATTGATCTCTAAGTAGCTGTGGTATATCAGAGGAGTGATGATGAAAGGATAATGAAGAAGGCTTCACTGACACCGTCTTAATTTTATAAAAAAAGATTTTATTTAAAAAAGTCCGGTGTCATACAGGCATCATGGTCTGCCTGGTGAACTCGCAGCCAAAACTGAAGTCCCCCGATCTAAATGTAACCTACACTTATATAGGTCTATTGTTTACCCTAAACATTTGGTATCCCCCTAAAGGGTATTGTTCCTTCACAACTTCAAACAACCCCCAACATTGGTGAGGCAAACATCTGCTGATCCCAAACCAGATATAGGTGACAATCAGGTCAAGAATTCACTCAGTCATGAATATCAAAGACACTTCAGACACTACATATTCCCCCCTTCGAGACTACACAGTCTCGAACAAAGAAAACAACATCATAGAATTATTTGTAATCACATCAAGAATGATAATTCCTTCTATAAGGCTTCCTACAGCACAACCTTAGCAATTACATAAATTCATGGAGTGTGAGAGCGAAAAACCTGTCAGGCAGATTTTCTTCCTTTATAATATCCTTCAAACAATCTAGACAGGAATACTCTTCTCACGATCCCTACTGCCCCCTAGGCGATCACTCTCCAGTACTCCAAGCCAATCAAAAGAAGAAATGGAGGATGATATAGATTTTCTAATGGTTAACAAATGCATTTGAAAATCTCAGAACTAAAAATAAAAATATGTCCAAAGTCAGGCTGGTCGACCGATCGGACCCTCCAGGGGACCTCTCCTGCAGCTGTTCAGCAACGTCCGTTCTCAGTGTTAGTGTCCATAGCGTTGTGGGCCAGGATAGTTCACTTATCATAATGTCCTTGTTCAGAACCCTTGTCCATTTTCATCCATACTTTGGGGCCCGGATCCCTTCAGAACCTTGTTCTGACCCGTGATCTGAAAAAACAGAATAGACCAAGCAGTATCTTTGCAAAAACATCAGATGTACATGTCAAAATAAAAATAAAAAAAATCATAGTTTAATATAAAATAATATAACCCAAACTATAATTCTTTCCACATTCCACCTTAAAATGGTACAGTCAAAAAAATAAATAAAACCGCAAGCGGTGTCAAAGGCCCTCACCCTCTCTTGGTACCGCCTCCCCATGTGACTGCTGATGCCAACTGACCGCAAGAGGACACTGTATCATGGGCTGGATCTGACATTCTGAGAGATACACACACTTCTGTATAAATATAATATAATGCAAAGTTTTTGCAATTTTGTCAGATGAATAGGCCTGTGAGATTCACAAGTGATTTAAATTTGAGCCACATTGGTGTTCGTATGTCCGAATTAATGCCATTTTAGTAAAGGAACATTTGTAGGGGGCGCTATAGTGCAAAATCACAACTTATTTAGATAAATGGGTGTAGGCCGGGGAGATAGACATGTGAGTAAAATCTGAGCATGTATGTCTGAACTGAAGTACTTTTCACTTAGGTAAATTTGTAGGGAGGCGCCATAGTACAAAATTGTAATGTATTTAGATGAATGAGTGTAGGTGTGGGAGGTTGACAAATGCCTCAAATTTGAGCCAAATCAGTGTTTGTATGTCAAACTGAAGCCATTTTGATAATGTTAAATATGTAGGGGGCGCTAGAGTGTGATTTTTTTTTTTTTCCGATTTTCTCAGATGAATGGATGTTGGCCTTTGAGATGGACAACTGTTCCAAATTTGAGCCAAATTGGTGTTCGTATGTCCAACCTGAAGCAGTTTATGTAAAGGTATATCTGCAGGGGGCGCTATAGGGCGAAATGGCAATTTATTTTGATGATTAGGTGTAGGCCCGGGAGATTGACAATAGATTCAAATTTGAGCCAAATCGGTGTTCGTATGTCTGAACTAATGCCATTTTAGTAAAGGTACATTTGTAGGGGGTGCTACAGTGCAAAATTGCAATTTCTTTTGATAAATGGGTGTAGGCCCCAGAGATAGACATCTGAGTCAAATTTGAGCAAAATAGTGTTCATATGTCGGAGCTGAAGCAATTATTGTAATGGTAAAATTTCAAAAAACTTTGCAAAGTTTGCAACCTCGTTGCACAAAAACAGTGAGACTTTTACAAAAATTTTGAAAACTTTTGATCCTTCACTTGTCTACATTATGTTCAGCAATTTTGTGCTCATTCGGTCCAACGGCTAAGGAGGAGATACTTAAAACACGATGACAGCGAAAACACCGACTCAGCATTTTGGAAATTTCAATCCAACATGGCGGACTTCCAGTTTGTTTAGGGGCGTGGCCATAATAATATTTTTTGTTTGTCTCCTCATATTGAATTTGTGTATGAAGTTTTGTAGCTCTATGACAAACTTTGTTGGAGGACATCCAATTGGCTGATGTATTTCCACTTTTCGAGGGGGCGCTGTCACCACATTTCCAGAGATAGACGTCTGAGTTGAATTTGAGCCAAATCAGTGTTTGTATGTCCGACCTGAAGCAGTTTTTGTAATGGTAAAGTTGAAAAAATCTTTGCAAAGTTTGCGACCTCATTGCACAAAAACGGTGAGAGTTTTCCCAAAAATTTGGATAAGGTTTGATCCTCCAGTTGTCTAGATAATGTTCAGCAAGTTTGAGCTCTTTCGGTCCAACAGAGGAGACAGTTAAAATACGACCACAACGCAAACCCTGACTCAGCATTTTCAAAATTTCAATCCAACATGGTGGACTTCTGGTTTGTTTAGGGACGTGGCCGTAATAATATTTTTTGTTTGTCTCCTCACGATTAATATGTGTACCAAGTTTCGCAGCTCTATAGCAAACTTTTGGTCAGTGTACATTCCATTGGCGTAATGTATTTTCACTTTTCAAGGGGGCGCTATTGCTACATTTCTTTACCTACATCTACAAAACCTATATGCAAATAAAATTTTCACACCTCTGAATTTTTGGCCAAATTTGGTGAGTTTTCATGCATGTTCAGGGGGTCAAATTTGAGCTCAAAGAGCAGGAGAAAATTGAGGGTAAAGCAAGAACAATATAGCCATTTCCATGACAACCACATATGTGGGCTTATTTGAAAGCTCTCAAGCTCCCCTACATGAATGTGAATGTGTGTGTGAGTGGCAGTAATCCAACCATGTCACTGGCATTTTCGTCCCCATACAACCACTGCAGACTCAATAGGCCCTGCGCTGGCGTTACTCGGCTCCGGCCTAATAATAATAATCTGGGTAAGAACAATATGTCCATTTTCATGTATTTCACGTATTTGGTCTTACATGAAAGTTCTCGCCCTCCCCCACGTCACTGTGGGGTCCAATGTCACTCACTACACTCACGTGACCAACCCTGATGGGCTGTGCCCCATTAACTCCCATTCATTCTAAGCAGGAATGAATATGTGGTGTGTGTGCGTGACATGCACATGCTCGGAAAGGGCTCGCCGCCGTGAATGTCTGTGTGTGTGTGTGTGAGTGGTGACAGTTTTCAATGCTGACCGCGTCACGGGCATGTTCGTCCCCATGCAACCATTGTGGACTCAATAGGCCCTGCGCCGGCATTACTCCGCTCGGGCCTAAAAACAAAAAGTTCCTACATTATCATATCACTACATAATCTACAACTTCTGGAAATAGTCAAACAGATATTTTCCATCATTTCATCATCTATCATCGTCTCCTCCTCTACGTCATCTATGTCAGTCTGTCGTAACAGAGGCATCTGAACATTATCTGGCATTACAACTACAACCCATCTCAATCCACTTAGCCTCAGTCTTCCATATTTGTATGATGATGTTCACTCATGTCCACTGATGTCCAGTCTACATCAAAAGAGTCATTGTCCATGTCTGACACAGTCATCTGATTTGTCGCAGCTAAATCTACTTCAGTCTTAGGTTTCATAACATCTAGGTCTGACTCTTTTTTGAAGTGGCCTTTTGCCTAGCTGACTCTCTAAATTGTGTTGAGCCAAATCGGTGTTTGTATGTCCGAATTAGAGCAATTTTTGTAAAGGTTCATTTGTAGGGGGCGCTATAGTGCGAAATCACTATTTATTTTTTGATAAATGGGTGTAGGCTGGGGAGATAGACGTCTAAGGTAAATTTGAGCCAGATTGGTGCTGATAGGTCCGAACTGGAGTAGTTTTCATATAGGTAATTTTGTAGGGGGCGCTATAGTATGATATTGTAATGTATTTAGATGAATGAGTGCAGGTGTGGGAGATTGACAAATGCCACAAATTTGAGCCGAATCAGTGCTCGTATGTCACAACTGAAGCCATTTTTATAATAGTAAATATCTAGGGGGCGCTATAGTGCAATTTTTTTTCAGTTTTGTCAGATGAATGGGTGTAGGCCTGTGAGATGGACAGCTGTTTGAAATTTGAGCCAAATCGGTGTTTGTATGTCTGAACTGAAGCAGTTTTTGTAAAGGTGCATTTGTAGGGGGCGCTATAGTGCGCAATCGCAATTTCTTTTGA
>JAPTYQ010050409.1:0-10429 GCA_029814465.1 Ostorhinchus cyanosoma
CCCCATTCTACATAGCGGTAGTTTAACACATGATAGTGTTTCATCAATGGACCCTGATCTGTTTTGTAATCCAGTATTTTTCAGCCACATCAGCTGATTTATTACCATAATGAAAAGAAAAGATAGAACAGAAAACTAAGGCTGAACTGAACCCAAGAGCAGAGACGTTTGTTGGTCTCCAGAGCTCAGCATGACTCATCACAGCAGCTTCTGATGACTCATGTTTTAATCTAATCCTCCAGCGAAGAATTAGGAGCCGAGGCTAGTGTGAATTAATGCTGGACGACTCTAAGGCACGTCAACTTAAACTCACTAATGCTCCAAATGAATAGTGTAAAAATAAACCTGAACTAACTCATTTGAAGACACTTTGGAGCTGAATAAACAGACTTCAAATACAAACAGATACAGTAGTGGAAATAATTACTGTTCCACTGTGATGAAGTAGTGAAAATCTGTATTTAATGTGAGTTTTATTCTTGTGAAAAAACGTGAGCTAAAATCTAAAATTATATTCTGACATCAGTCACTATTGTTTGTATCTCAGACCCCTGTTAGAAAAGAAACACCTGAATTCAACATGTCCACATACTTTTGTCCATACACAGTAGGCCTACATTCATGCAGAAATGTTGTTCCTGATTTAAAAAAAAAAGCTTCATATTTGTCTTCATCTTCTGTGATTCAAAGTTTTGTCTACGTTAAAATGCTTCTTCTGACAAACAGGTAATGAAACATGTCTGTGTAGATCCACATCAGAGAGTCTGTTTATACTGAGCAGGATCTGGATTAAACCTGGTTTAGGGTCTGGTTCAGGGTCCAGTTCAGGGTCCGGTTTGGGATCTGGTTCAGGGTCCGGTTCAGGGTCTGGTTCAGGGTCCGGTTCAGGGTCTGGTTCAGGGTCCAGTTCAGGGTCTGGTTCAGGGTCCAGTTCAGGGTCTGGTTCGGGGTCTGTTTCAGGGTCTGGTTCGGGATCTGGTTCAGGGTCCGGTTCAGGGTCTGGTTCAGGGTCCGGTTCAGGGTCTGGTTCAGGGTCTGGTTCAGGATCTGGTTCAGGGTCCAGTTCTGGCTGTGGGGTCTTACCTTCCTGGTCAGCGGTACTTCTATTGGCACGGGGACGACCTCGGCCAACAGGCAGCCGTAGAACGCCGTCATAAACGCCGCCGGGTCGTTGTTGGGGAAGACCAGCGCCACCTACAGGCAGAAGAGGAGGAAACAAACCCATGACGGCACTGTTTTAAATCTAACAGAGGGTCGAATCCACTGTTTTCACTCTTTGTCTTGGTTCAGTTTGAGCTCATTTAAATTCAGGTAAATTCTTGTTACTTATTTCATCCCGTTATTGTTCATTTTGTTCAGTATTTCGATCCTTTTTTTTAGACATTTTATTGATTATGTTCATTTTGTTGACTGTTTTGTTCTTTTCTGATACGTTTGCTAATTTCATTCCTTTATTGTTACTTTTTGTACAGTATTTTGTACCTTTTTTGATTATTATGTTCATTTTGTGAGTGTTTTATTGTACTTTTGCTAATTTTGGTGATTGCTTTGTTCATTTTTCGGTCAGATTTCTTCAGTCGTTGACTATGATTCAAAGTGAGTAACATCCGTGTCATCTTTCTTAATGCTGAGTAATGTGAAGTAGATCTGAGACCATGCATCCTGGTGGTTCCACTCATGTATATTAGTCATATGTAGGTTAAATGTAACCCTCCGTCCTATGCAGACGTTCTGTTTGTCCCACATCTGGCTTGTCTGGACCTGGTGTCCTTAACAACCCTGTTTGTGATGTTTATCTGCTTTTGTTTTGGTTTTCATGAGGAAATTAAGTGCCTCATTCTGTGTCATTTCACCGCATTTGCCTCATATCTACACCTGAAACATATTTTCTGTGCTGGAGGCGTCTATCTGTCTCCGTCTCCGTGGACACCACAGCTTCGTTCAACGTGTTTCTATGACGGCGCGGCGTTATCTCCGTGTTGCGTCCAGCTCAGCTCCAGTTGCATGTTGGGATGATAACGGTGAACTCGGGCCTAAGTGCTGCTTAATAGCTTCCATATAGTGGAGTGTTCTGTAACGTGTGCGTGGTGAAGGGCTGGAGCTTTACGCTAAGAGCACCTGAGTGACTGAGGGCAGCGTAATGAAGCCTGAAACGGGATAATGTTGACATGTGCAGGCCTCGCTCACACGCTCAGGTTTCACGATACCACTGTGAGTCCAGGCCACATTTCCATCTGTATGTGTTTGCAAGAGGCTGCATATAAATATAGCAAACTTAATTTCACTCTGATGCAGATTTTACCCACATCCCTCCAGATACTGGTGAGTTTTCTGCTACAAAAGATGTTCTCTTTATTTGTTTTAAGGTATTTGAATTTTTACAAAAAAAAACCCCCAAAAAATCATTATTTTGCATCTAAAATTGTTAATTGATCACATTCAAACATAGATTTTGATATTATTTATTGATGTTTTAGTTCAGGGGCCACATACAGTTCAATTTCAAGTGGGCTGGACCAGTACATAAAAAAATAATGTTTACATCCATAAACTGTCTTTTAAAAAATCTGAACAACATGAACAACCTGACATTTCATCAGGAGAAATAAGTGCAATTTCAATAATATAGGTTGTTCCAGTTATTCACTTTTTTTTTTTTTTTGGCAAGAGGACAGTTTGTAAATGTGAACATTTTCATGTAATTTAACTTTTTACACAAAAACAAAGAGAACATTTTGGAGTTGTCATTATTTAAAGGTCATTATGCTATTATTTTACTTGATATCACACTGACTTGTCTGACTATCAAATTATCTGAGAATACAGGAACATGCTGACTACAATAGGACTCAAGAGGAGGAAACTAAATGAATTATCGTTAGATAGAAAGGCAAATATTTTAAAATATGTTTGTACTTATTTAGAACATTTTTAAAGATTAGAATCTAAATTGTGTCTCTTGTCACATGTTTAAGGGTCTGCATTTATAAGCTGAGGACTGATTCTGGGGTGTATTTTGTAAGTGAATTGTCGATTTTAATGGTTTGTAATAATTTTGTAATAAAACTGATTTATTGATTGATTGTATGTGGCCCCTGAACTTCATTTATTCCAACATAAATGCACTATTTTTATACATATACATATTGTTAATTTTGTTAATATTTTGTCTATTTTTATTTTATTCTACTTTTAGATCTATTCTTATTTCACTTTTTGTTAAATTTCATATTCTGTTTTCTTATTTTGCTTTTTAGTTTTTCTCATTTTCTATTTACTCTATTCTTATTTTCTGATGTATTGTTTTTGGGGTTTTTTTTATTCATGTTGTTGCATTGAAATTTCACTGAACACACAATGACAATAAAGAATATTCAGATTCTGAAACAAACCCCAGTCAGTTTCATCTCATCTGTCATCTACTCTGTATTTCATTCTTTACCAGACTCATTTCCCCAAAAGTGTTGTGAGCTTGTTTCACTCTGTCGAATTACAAACCCCTGACGTCTTTTCACCGAGAAACAAACTCTGTATCATTTGACAGTAATTAAGTTTCCTTAGCTTTGAAAACACTGTCAGTAAAATTCATTTCTGTAATCATGCAGCCAGATGCCTTCCTCTGTTGGAATAAATAAAAACAACACTGTAATTGTAACTTATTATAGCTACAGTAAAACTGCGAAAGAGGCCAGTTGTACTGTAATTAAAACACACACCCTTCCGGCTGAGATGTACAGTATGAATACATAAAAAAAGCACAGAATCTGGAGTCGAGCCAGTTACTTTGTCTCCAGCCGAGCGGGAAATAAAGTTTTAAATAAAGATGAAAGCGGGACCAGGGGAAGGGGGACACATGTGGACTCTCATGTGTGAGCCTTTTTCCACTTGGCTATGTTTAGCTGTGGAGCAAAGAGGCCCCGAGTGGGATGTGATGATTGGACTGAAAGCAGAGGAAGGAGGGAGTGCACATGTGTCCGTTTTGAAAGTGTTGAGTAACGGCGGTCTGAAGTCCGCTGAGGTGACATCATGTTTTTCTGATGTTTAACACCAGAGGAATTAACAGAAACAACAGAGGACTGATGGGAGTCCAGCTGTCTGAGTCCACTTAAAGGGTCAGAACAGACGCTAAAAACACGCCAGTCAAAGGTCAAGCTAAAAGTATGACCATTCAAACCATGTCCACGTTCAGACTTCACATACAGTAGAACCACACAGTACAAGTACAAGGTTGCACTGATTGGACAGTCAGACCTGATATCGGCCCTGGTATCAATGTTTCAGCTGGATCTGTAAAAGCAACCGACCTTTCCCCTTTACATTTGTTGGACTCTGGCTGCGTCACGTATGAAGAACGTAATTCTAAGAGTAACGTGACGGACCTGTATGTGGAGGACGTGGTGGGTTATAGCTCTGTAGATAAGGCTGTGAGAAAGTGAAAGTGAGCTCCCCTCACCTCACCTATGATGATGTTCCAGACAATATGCTCACAGACCTTAATCCAAGACCGGGGGGGGGGGGTATGTGCCGAGTGATTTATACTGTTGTGATGCACGACAGTAGTCACTAACGCACCTGAATGTCACTTCACCCTCAAACCAGGATATTTGGATGTTTTTTTCACAGCTGGAATGAATTAATTATATTCCATTTAATTGTAATAGTTAATTGATTTGTAAAATGAGTAAATCGCAGAATGAGCAGTCATGGGATGAATTAAACTTGTACTGTGAGGTTCTACTGTTCTTTGAATTCATCTGCCATCATGTTGTATTGAAAAAGTCAGTCAAAAGGTGTAATGTTGGTTTTGTAATGGTGTTTCCCTTTAACTCACCCGGTCTCCAGGTCTGACCAGTGGTTCCTGTTTGGTTCCCAGTTTGTGTAACAGGTTGTAGGCTACCTTCACACTCCTGGACCACAGTTTACCTGCAAACAGAGACAAAACATGATAGAAACCACAACACACGTCCAAGACACAGAAGCCTCAAAAAGAAGAAAAGCTCAGTTCTTCGTCGGATGTTTTATAAGGTTTACGGAACAAAGCATGACATCATGAGTCTCCACATGTAAGAAATTACCCATCGACACGACACTCGCTGATAAAAGACTTGAACTTTTATATGTTTCACCCAACAAGTCCAATGGTATGGTGAACATCATCATCCGAGTTCATAATATCCAACAAACCTCATGAATGTGGGATAATTGGATCCATATACAGTGATCTAAACAGTGAACATCAGTTAATGATTAAGGTTCTAAAGGGTCGTTCTGCTAAATGGAAGGCGAAAATACTGACAATATTACTGTTAAATTCCAAATAAAATATTTACACAATAGGCATTTATTTATATTATATAAAAATGAAAAGAAAATGCAGTGTTTTCAGACTTAAAGAAATCTAAAGCAAACAGGATCCTATTTTTATTAAACAACACAACATTAATGTTTTCACATTAGAGTTTAGAAATCAGTATTTGGTTTGATTTTCACCGATTTCATTTGTTTTCTTTGTTTAATTGTTTGCTCCTGTGGTTGCATCTAATGATTTCTGAATGAATCAATAATTTTTACTCCGCCCCCCGAAGGGGAGGCAAAAGGGGTATTGTATTTAGTTTGTTTTGTTTGTTTGTTAATACTTTAGCAGCAAAAGTATTGGTTGAATTCATACCAAATTTTGCTTAAAGACTGACAATAACCCAGAAGGGATCTCATTACATTTTGGGAACAGTAGGTCAAAGTTCCAATTTTTTATGATTTTTAAAAATCTTCCTATTTACTTTGTTGTGGTGTTGTTGTGCTTGGTATTTGCTGCTTATTTACTCCGTAAACTGTCAGGAAAATGGTGAAAAAGTCCAAAACTAGATCCTCAAATCCAAAGATGCTCAGTTACTGATAGAAAAAAGAAAAGGTTGTTGATGAATTTAATTGTTGACTTGACTGGAGCAGCTCCACTTCAGTTTGGAGTCATATTTATGTTTCCAGAGCCGTGTACAGATCAAGGTTCACACACATTTTTCATGGTCAAATTCAAGTACCTTATTTTATTGTCATAATATTATATTATGACTTTATTCTGGTAAAATTATGACTCTTTTTGTATTCGACAACTTTTTTCTCATAAAATTACGGATTCTATCTTGATATTTTACGACTTTATTCTTGTAGTGACAGGCGTTTTTATTTCCTTATGTGGCCCTAATACGCCGTCGTAGAAAACAAAAGTAAATGGATGGAGTTCATTATTATCAGAGCTCACACAATATGAGGTAAAACGAAACAATCCTTCACCTCTTCTGAAAATGACTTGCTAAAGCATCCGTCTGAATATCCGTGGATGTGTGACGTATTAAACCATTATCGGATCAGGTTCATTTTCCTGCTGCGTGGAGCCTGTTCATTAATGCTCAAATGCTCTACAATAGAGTCCGTTTCTGTGTCCTTTTTTTTCCTAATTCAGACTGGCAGATGCAGATATTATGCATGAGCAATCCAGCGTGAATTCCTCTTTGTTTTTCACACTAAATGAGTTTTTTTGATCTTGTCAGAGCTAATGAATTGAAGATGGAGAAAGCTGCCGAGGCCCATGGGGGAACCAGACTGCCAGGACGGAGGAAAAACAAAAGGAGTAAATGCAAAAAAAGGTATTAGCGTAAAGACTGAGAGTTGAGGAAACACAATGAGAAATGTATGTAGGTTATAAAATCATAGCAGACTATTATTGCTACTAAGACAGGGGTGTCAAACATGCGGCCCATGGGCAAAAACTGTCCCGCAAAGGGTTCCAATCCAGCCCATGAGGTGAATTTGGAAAACTTGTACTGAAGATATAAACAGTGAAGGGTGTTGAACTAGTTGAGGGTCCACATGTAACCCAAATGTGATCTCAAGTAAAATAAAAACACAACATGTGGCTCCAGGCACAACAAACCCCGCCCCTCACACATACTGTAGCTTATTTTGTCATCGATCCAGCTGATGTCATCATGTCTATGAGTGTGCTGAGGTCAGCATATCAACTGCCTCTATATATGTGCTGAGTTTGAAGTAACAAACAAAATTGACACAAAATTTATATTTTTATAGATGTGAAATTTCACCCATTAGAAGTAAATGGGAGAAGAAAAAAGATTTGAAAAATTCATAAAAAATTTAAACTTTGACCTGCTTTTCCCAAAATGTACTCACATCTATTCTGGGTCACTGGTAATGTATAAACCAAATGTGGTATGAATTCAACCAATAGTTTGGCTGCTACAGTGTTAACAAACAAACATACAAACAATAATCAATAGCCCTTGCCTCCCGTTCAGAGGGTGGAGTAATAACCTATGAATAATGAATCCAATTTTCATCTTAGTTTAATGTGAAAAAAATAAAATCACATTATGCCTATAAATAATGACATCTCCACAAGTTTTTTTATGTACCCTAAAACATAGCGATGAGAGAAATTTGGAGTTGTCATTATTTATAGGTTATTATGTAATTATTTTACTGGTTTGGCCCAGTTTAGATCAAATTGGTCTGAATGTGGAAGTTTGACACCTCTGGACTTAGATGTATAGAGTTGAAGTTTTGTTCAGGTTTTATCGCTCTGGTTTCCATTCCAACGTCCTCCATTTGCATTTTGACCATGAGTTTTGGTGGTCGTCCTCGGCTTTGATTAAAACTCTGAAGGGTCTGTAAATCAGGGTGTCAGACAGTCAAAGCCTTCTCACTTTAATGTTTGTTTGGAAGGTCATGTTTACAGAACAAATAACGCCACATACAGGCGGAAGCTTCATTATCCAGACGCCACTGACAGAAAATTTCAAAAAGCTGTATCCTGGAATGTTTAAAGATAAAGTCATACTGTAAATGAGACAAATATTTAATATGACCCAAAGTTTACGATGGGAGTAAATGTACTCATCTAATTTGCATAATGTGATGTCACATGGTAGTAATCCAGTCATATTGGGCTGTGTAAGTTTTAGTCAAATTGAACTTTGAACATATTTACAAGGAAGTTTTTGTTGTGTTTTTGTTTTTTGGGTTTTTTTGTCATTTTATCCTTAAAATAAATTAACTTAAACATTAGCATAATGTCAAATGCAGTAAGTTTAATTAACTTTTTATCCAAACAGCAGAAAAACCAAATCTGTCCTTATCCACCCAAACTTTCCTTACTTACTAAACCAGCTCAGGTCCACACCTTTAAACTGATTTTCTTCTTTTCTTTAAAAATGCCCTGAAATGGTGTTAGGATGGAAGGGGCACATGCTCGTCATCTATTGGTGGGAGGTGGTAACAAGATTTGTCATCTCTATCAGGACCTATTGGTCTGTTTCAGTTAGTTATGGTGCTTGTTGCAATATTGTAACTTTGGCACTTAAAGGGTTAATAATGCCCCCTTGAGTTTATACATTGTGTAAAAATAAAGCATTTCACAAGAAAAGTGCAAAGAGAAAATGATACAAACAGAAAACAAAAGCAGAGTCACTCAAACACAAAAGAGGATGAACGTCATCGTCATGCTGAACAGAAACCCAACATGTCCATGGGTTTGTCTGAACACATGTATATCCTTCCTGTGGCGAGGGGTTATTTGCAGTGCAGCGTGCTGAGAGTTGAGTTTAAGGACAGCGGGAGAATTCAGTATCATAGATCCCGTCTGTTCTCCAGAGGCAGAGAACGGCTCGACGAGAGGAAACAAAACAAGTTTGTCCTTGTCGGGCGATTTCAAAGAGGAGACGCCACAGGAATGAGAGATAAGAGGCCGATACTGAGGGAGATGTGAAATCAGCACCGCAGACACACACTCACAACAACACACACGGCCTCACCATGACGTCGTCCCAACGGTGGACGACTCCTGAGCGCTGGCTGAAGACATTTCACAGTCTGGTGAGCGCTCATATCGACTCATCATCAGCCAAGAGTTTAATTCTCATACATTACGTTGTTTAGACACACATTCATCCACGACCACGCTAAGATAGTTGATGCCCTGTGGAGTTATGATGCCTTCATGGCCTGTCGGGAAGTTTATCCTTTCCACCGGTGAATTCAAAATTACTAGTGCGTTGTGTTCAAGAGCTTCTGTCGTCACTGAAAAATGAATAACGGCTAATACACAATTTATTGTGACTTGTTACTTGTTTAGTTTTTTGCAAACTGTGTATGCTATGAGAACTGAGGGGGCGTTCATGTGCAGTTTTCAAGTCTGTAACTAGTGTTTACCATAATTCCCACAGCACGTGAAGGCAGGAAAAGTTGTGTATTTCTGGGTTTCTTTATCTTGATTAATGCTGCCTTCACATGCTGTCAGGAGGATGAGCCTTTCCACTTGTGAATTTAAAATTACAAGTGCATTGAGTTCAAGTGCTTTTGTTGTTGTAGCAAAATGAAAAATGGCTGACACACAATTTATCGCGGCCTGTTACTTTGGTAAAAGAATTGTGGACGTGTTAAATCACCTGCTACAGCATTTTTAAATTTTTTGCAATTGTATCCTTCTGTCTTTGGAAGCAAAGATGACAATTCAAACCAAACAAACCAATATGATGATATTTATGCCAATATAAAACTAATAATAAACTAATATAAAAATAATGCCATTATTTTGTCATTGTTTTGAATCCCAGACCCTGTTGGAAAAGAAACACCTGAATTCAACATGTCCACATACTTTTGTCCATATAGTGGATCTCAGAGGTCACCAGTTTAGCACCCCGTAAGTTTAACCACTAAACTCCTGAGAGACTAGTTCATTTCAGAACTTCCTCTGACAGTCCTGTGGGATAAACCCCTGCGCTCCCATTACAGCAGAGCAGCTTCCTTGAACACGTCCTTTTCACACTTTGCTAATGTGCTTAGCGCTCTGCCTGGCTGCCATTAGTGGAATTATGTTCACACAGCGGGTCTTTAACATTGTTTGGGTCTTCAGTTAATCAGCTTGGGGAAGCCACCATATGTACTAAAGAAGAAAAGTTCTGTTTTATTTACATGGTGCAAAAGTACATCTGTCCTGAGACAGAAAATGACAATAACAGCAAATATAATTAATAAATGTTATGCCTGTTCACACGGCAACGCAATAATACTGGACGCAGAAGCTTTAATCTGTCATGAAGGTCAAGCAGCAACAACCTTTGTGTTACCCTAAGTGTTAGTTGTAGTTGTGTAATCTTTTTTGCATACCGTCAGTGTCAGGCAGAAACCTCTTATGTCCAAAACTGTTATTTTTTTAGGAAACTGGAAAACGACGTATATTCTATAAAAACAGATGGACTTAAGAGATGTAGTCACATGCAGATTTCAACACTTTTCATTGGTTAAATATTACCTTTAGATGGTAATGATATGAACTGAAAATGCAAAAGTGGCGTTGCCTTCTCACTTTTAATTATGCGTTTATTTTTTTGGGGTTTTTTTTTTTTTTTTTTTG
>JAPTYQ010050638.1:0-10420 GCA_029814465.1 Ostorhinchus cyanosoma
GTCTGGGTGGATCTGGTCTGAGGTTGAATAGTGAGTCAAACATGCACTGGATCAACCCTTAAAGGTCCTTAAACCCTTAAAGACCCTTGAACCCTTGAAGACCCTTAAACCCTTAAAGACCCTTGAACCCCCTAAAGACCCTTAAGCCCTTAAAGGCCCTTGATCCCTTAAAGACCCTTGAACCCTTAAAGACCCTTAAACCCTTAAAGGCCCTTGAACCCTTAAAGACCCTTGAACCCTTAAAGACCCTTAAACCCTTAAAGGCCCCTGGAACCCTTACAGACCCTAAACCCTTAAAGACCCTTGAACCCTTAAAGACCCTTAAACTCTTAAAGGCCCTTGAACCCTTAAAGACTCTTAAAGGCCCTTGAACCCTTAAAGGCCCAGGGACACTTTTATAACATCACAAATCAGTTTATTAAACCATTTCTTCTCATATTTTCTTCTGTATTTAATGTTTTTTCAGTGTAAATCCTGTATTTTCTATATTTAATCCATATATTGACAGTATTGGTGGACCAGCAGGTCTTCATCAGGTCCTGGTCCTGGTCCAGGGGCTGTTTGAGTCTTTGAGGGTATTGGTGGACCAGCAGGTCTTCATCAGGTCCTGGTCCTGGTCCAGGGGCTGTTTGGGTCTTTGAGGGTATTGGTGGACCAGCAGGTCTTCATCAGGTCCTGGTCCTGGTCCTGGTCCTGGTCCTGGTCCAGGTCCAGGGGCTCTTCCAGGGTTGCAGTCCTGGGTGGACCGTCCCCCCATGCCCAGACCTGATCCAGTATCTGCTGCTGGTTCCGTGTCCGTCTCCTCGCTCCCACATTCCAAACGCGTCCGTGTCAGGTATGACGCGCCGCTCTGTTCCTTCTGGCTCTTCTGTCTGTGGGAACTTTCTGCTTTGTTCGTCGTTCTATCGACTCCAAGTGCAGTTGCTGCGTGACTTCCATCCGACATTCCCGTTGAATAATGAATGGCGGCTCGTGTGTTCTGTGATGTCGGCAGCTGGAGGTGCGGAGCGGCTGTTTGCGGCGTCCGTGGGCCTTTCGCTCTTTGTGCGTGTGCGCGGCCTCTGCGGGCGCCGCGCCGCCGCCTGCCTCTTCACAGCATTAAGGCTCAACCTTGTCCAAGGTTAATCTGTCACCGGCTGCATATTTGCATTCATTCTTATCTGCACCTCGGCGCTCAGCTGACGCTCTATCGGCGCGGCTGCTGCTCAAACTTAATCGTCTTTGTACATTATAGATGAGCCTCCACACATCCTCCAAACCACACCCTGCGCCCGCCCCCACACCGGCAATGTTTGCTTTATGTTCAGCGTCTTTCAGAGCCGTTCAATCCACCGCTTCGCAAAAAAAACGAAAAAAAGGGGGCGGTGCTAAGTTTGTGCTTGTGGCGACCGTTAAGGTCAGCAACGAATTAGAGTCGAAGCTTCAGTCGGAAAAATGTGTAAAGTTGAAACAGACGGACGAGTAAGAGGAGAGTCTGAAGAGGTTTATTCTAGAAATAGAATAGAATAGAACACAACACAACAGAACAAAACAAAACAGAAGAGAACTAAATCAAATAGAATAGAGTTTAGTAGAATAGAATGAAATGGAATAGAAGAGAACAGAAGAGAATGGAATACAATAGAATAGAACAGAATAGAATAAAGACATTAAACAAATAATTAAACAAACAAATAAATCAATAATAAATAAATGCATATCTATGAACACTCTTAACAGTATGTGTATCTATGTAACAGTATATCTATAAACCATGTGTCTATAAAAATAGTGCATTTCTATTTGGATGAATATTGAATAAATGTGATATTTTTTTATTGCCAAATAGAAGATTATTGCACAGTTTATTGTACATCATTTCACATTTTTGGGATTACTGCTCATTACAGGAGGTGATTTGAGGACATGTGGAAGTCCAGATGTCCACTTTTAGAAAATAACAGAGCTACAAAGAAACAAAACAGGCCTAAAAACTCTGCTTTGGCTTCATCCAGTGTGTTTAAAGGACGGTACTGGAGGTATTTCTGAAGTGTGCGTTTGTGGTGGATCAGCAGAAGGCCGTACACTCCTCTGTCAGCTTCCAAAACCCGTCCAAGGCAGAAGTAATCGGACTCCACTGAAGTGCAGCTCCAAATGTAATGAAACACTTTGCACATCCTGGAGTGAAATGATGGATGAAAAGTGTTTCTGTTTACGAGGCCGCTGTTTATTTCCTGAGTCGGAGCAGACTATGTGCTGGTCAGTTGTATTTACAGCCTCGTTGCATGGCCTATCACAGCACACTTTAAGAAGACCTGTTACTGCAGCTGCTGAGCTCCATGACCGAAGAGGCTGAGCTCCATGACCGCAGAGGCTGAGCGCCATGGCCGCAGAGGCTGAGCTCCATGACCGCAGCGGCTGAGCTCCATGACCGCAGCAGCTGAGCTCCATGGCCGCAGCGGCTGAGTTCCATGACTGCAGCTGCTGAGTTCCATGACTGCAGCGGCTGAGCTCCATGACCGCAGCGGCTGAGCTCCATGACCGCAGCAGCTAAGCTCCATGGCTGCAGCTGCTGAGTTCCATGACTGCAGCAGCTGAGCTCCATGACTGCATCAGCTGAGCTCCATGGCTGAAGCAGCTGAGCTCCATGGCTGCAGCTGCTGAGCTCCATGACCGCAGCAGCTGAGCTCCATGACTGCAGCTGGTGAGTTCCATGACTGCATCAGCTGAGCTCCATGGCTGCAGCAGCTGAGCTCCATGGCTGCAGCTGCTGAGCTCCATGACTGCAGCTGGTGAGTTCCATGACTGCAGCGGCTGAGCTCTTCCACAGGTGCTTAACAGGTGCATTCTGACATTAAATGAACGGTTTTCATACTTTCAAATACAACTAGGGCACGTGGAATCCTCCATATGTCTGAAAATACTGTTCACATAAACATCTGAAATATAGAAGTATGTATTTGTACGTTTACTCTCATTTAATATATTATCCAGCACATTGTTCCATTTGCAAATTCATTTTCATTCATTCATTCATTTTCCACATTACTAGTTTATTTTTTTCATTTCCTTTAATAATGTATATAAACCCATTGTTTCCATCCACTGTCACTGATCCAACTCACTTTCGCCTTTTCTGGTTCTTATTTATTTATTTATTTATTTGTTTGTTTTGCCTGAAATAAATTTTCCTTCATTTTTGTCAATTTGTTTTTAAAATATTTTGTTCACTTTTCAACATTTTCTTGCCGATTTCGATAGTTTTTTCCCTTCAATTTTGTTCATTTTGTTTCTTTTTTTTAAACTTTATTTTACTCTGGTTTTTGCTCATTTTTGTCCACATTATTTATCATTTTATATGGTTTATTTTGTAGTTACTGATTTTTTGTCTTCATTTTTGTTCATTTTCTTCATTACTTTGGCTGTTTTTGGCAGCAGATGTTCAAAGATAAGGCGAGTGGAGCTCATTTTGACGTTTCAGACTCATAGAACCCACCACATATGGGTCTGTCGTGTCACTTTCACAATCATGATCAAATTTAGTGTTTAAACAGTGAATTATCATCATATTACAATTATTTCAGTCCTTTTTTTTTATTATTCTGAAGGCTATAATAGTGTTTGTTTCTCTTTTGCTGATTACAGACATTAAAAATCCTCTACATTCCTGGTTCTTTGCTGGTGTTTGATTCTCTTACACTCTGATATGGTCCCAGTATCATAATTCATCAGGTTTAATGCTCTCTCGCCTCCGTTCTGCAGTCGTCTGTGGAACTCCTGCTCCAGTCTAAACTAATCCGACTGTACTCGGACTCTGTTTTACAACACTGTGTTTTATTGATTGTGTCTATGTTCGATTGTGTTTGTGTTCTAGAGTGGACTTTAATATTTTATATTGCGTTTTTAGATGTTCACTCTCTTGCTGTCGATACCAGAGCTGCTACACATGCTTTCGTTGTTTTTGGTTTTAAAGAATGACGATAAAGATACGACTAATCTCCTGTTAAATGTACTATATAATATACAATAACCCATTCATACCCATTGAAAATGTTCTATATACATGCATATTTTGGGTAAAGTGTTACAAGAAGACCAATGTTAACAACAAAACACATACTAGATTATATTTATACATAATTACTTTATTCACATCTAAAATACTGGAAATTGTTCGTTCTGTTTTGCTATTTTTTTCTCCACATTACAACGTTTTTTGGTTTATTTCCTATAAACCCAGTGTTTCCATCCAACTTACTTTGTTCTGTTCTGGTTCTTTTATGTTTGTTTTGTTTTTTGGCTGTAATTAATTTTCCTTCATTTTGTTTTTTTAATGTTTTAAATTATTTTGTTCACTTATTAACATTTTCTGGCCTATTTCATGATTTTTCTTCAATTTTGTTCATTTTGTTTCTTATGTATTATTTTTCCTTTATTTTGTTAATATTCCTTTTTGTTCATTTCATTGATTATTTAATATAAATAAAAGTGGCATTGATCCAACTCCATTTAATTAACGTTCCTTCATTTTTATACACTTTTTTTTGTTTTTTTGTTTATTTGTCGACATTTTCTGCCTATTTCATTATTTTTTTTTTCCTCCATTTTGTTCAGTTTGTATCTTACAATCATAATATTACTCCTTGTTTTGTTGTTTATTGTTAATTTTATTCCTTTTATTCATTACTTTGGCAGTTTTGGTTCATTTTGTTGCTTATTTTATTATTATTTTTTACTTTATTTTACTTGTTTTTTTTGGGTTTTGTTTTTTTTTTACATTATTTATTGCTTTATGTACCGATAAATGTATTTACACCAATTATTTGAATATTAAATAATTGATAAATATCATGGTTCAGAGGTGATTCCAGACTTCAGATCAGTAGATGCGGTTGTTTGCCAGTGGCTGTTTTTACGGGTTAAGATGAAAGTTGCCTCTTTCTATTTGTCAGTGTTTATGTTGCCAGCTGTTTTTATTTTTTCCATAACAGCTGATTCCCCAGACAGCTGCAGTGATGTTGCAGAATAAGCTCTGAACAGATTTTATAGACAAACACGCTTTAAGGTACGATGTTAAATTACAACATGGCTTTTAGGCTGTAAGTTGCACCGTGCGTTCGCAGTACCTTTGTGTACTTGTGTACACAGCACAAAAGAAAGTTTCCTCTGAGGAATAGTGGAGATGGAACCCCAGAGAAACGGGCTTTACTTGGACGCCGTTGGAATGAGGAAGGTGGTTGTTAACAAAATGACTTGGGCAAATATTTGCACGTGGAGGGAAGCAGCTCATTTCTGCAGAACTGGAACAGTGCAGGCATTAGAACAGGTTCCAGAATGGGTCCTGTTTTCTTTTTTTTTAGTCTGTCTGTGGTGGTATAAGTCAAAAATAATGAGGAAAAATATCCATAATGGATAATATAAGAACCGAGAAATAATAGAAACTACAACACTTTCTTTGTTTTAGAGCAAAACAAATACCATTAAAGTATGACATTATTTCTATTCTATTCTATTCTATTCTATTCTATTCTATTCTATTCTGTTCAGTTCTATTGTATTATTTTCTATTCTATTCTATTCTATTCTATTCTATTCTATTCTATTCTATTCAGTTCTATTGTATTCCATTATTTTCTATTCTATTCTATGCTATTGCCATGTGAATACTAGTTTATATAAAGTGTGTGGGGCCCAGGAACATGAATGGATTCCTACTAAACTAAATAACCTAAAGTGTTCGACTAATAAACAGTGTCTCATCTTTATCGTAAAAGTATCTGCGACGTTCTGCACATTTACCGAAAAACGAAGGTTCGATCCGATAAAAACCACTGATGACTTTAGTGCATCGAAGTTTTTCTGTCGATCTCCAGAAGAATATTTGTATAAATGATGAGATGAGGCGTAAGAATGTAAAAATGCACTTTTTCATATGAAATGTCAGTTTTTTTAATTGAAATTTTAATAGAATTTAATTTGAATGCACATGATGATAATTAGAGGTTCAGCCTAATAGTGTTAAAATTCCACTCAATTGTCGTTCGATATTTCATATTGTTCATATTTGTTCAGGTTATTCACCTTTTTTTTTTAAGACATTTCAGTTTCATCTTTTCTGTTTGGACGGTTTTTAAGTCTAAATATTCTCATCATTTAATGTCATAATTTACCTTTTTTTGTTGTTGTTCTGTTATTATTTGACTGGTGCTTCAGGAGTCGATGCATCATCTTCATCATCTTCATCTTCACGGTTGACCCCGGTGTCACTGTCTGCGCCGTCGCCGCTCACTTTATGGCACATGTGCAGTAAATGTGCGACAGTAACGTTTGCCCACAGTGACTGGAGGCCTGTGTCGGACAAAAGACTGTTGTGTCTTTATTGATTCTGCCGCGGTGCCTGAATGTGATTAAGGGGAATTAAACTCCAGCCCGCTGACGCAAATCATGGCCGGAGGTAATATAATGTCCAGATGAAGTGGAGAGATCCATCCCAAAGGGGGGGTGGCCCTCGCTGACCCTGCGTGGGCTCAGGCAATTAGCATCGGCAAAGTGCAGCTCAATAACAAAATCTCCAAAATGGAGGAAGTGCTTGCATGGCTAATCCCCTCCGCCGCTACGACACCCCCGAGCCCTGTTTTTTTTTTAGGAGGCCATTGAGGATGCATGTCAGGGACGTGGAGGAAGCCAAGCCAAGTCGCCATCAGAGCAGATACTGGCGATGGCTGGACGTCCGCCAAGTGGAGAATTATGTTAATGTTTGTTCTAATAATAAAATGCAGTTGAATCCATTAATACGAGAGCAGATACGACGTGTTTTTTCACCATATGTTGTTTCCAAGGCCACGGGGCTTTGAAGCTCCTCTGTGCCGTTTCCACACTTGTTTGGACTTTACATATTAAATATGTTTCCCCCGTGTGTCCTTGACGTACGTACAGTCGTTGCGATGGCTGAATGCGTCAGGTTTCCTCGCACATGCGTCCTGTTCAACGCACGCGCCGCGGCTACTTTCATGCATTTGTATGACGTGTCCACCTCATTAGTCTGTTCCTCGTTCTAAACGCTGATGTTTGATGTGGAAAACGCTCCGACCATGTGTTGGCGCTTGTAATAATGAATGTTTCATGCAAGTTGGACCCAAATGATCTATCAGTTCCGATTAGATTCTAATTACTAGGGCAGAAACATATTCAGATGAGTTCATTATCAGTCAGATCAGGAGCAGACGAGCCGCTCGGACCGTTTACCCGGACCCCCAGTGTTTACGCACAGATTTAAGAAAATCATGCCTGGAATTAGCTACATGGGACGAACCCTCGAGGAACAATGTTGGAGCCGGTGACATCATAACGCTTTAAAATGGTCCAAAATATTAGGTTATCTGTTGCTATGGGGACGTGAAGTTGGTCGACGGTGGATGTTTGGGTCTTTAAGGGTTAATCTGATTAAAATACGTACCATTTAACACATTCTTGCATAACACACTCTCCTTCGAACAGACTGTAGCCCAGTGTCATCTGTCCACTGATGTCAGTGGAATGCAGAGGACACCTACTTCAGTTTCAGTCTTCATGTATACCCTCTTCTAAACCCCCTGATGCACCGTTCAGTCGTATTTGCAGTGAAATTGCCCATTTTTACCCCCAGGATGGTGAAGCCATGCCCCGCCCTACTCTGCCTCTAATTGGTCAGTACTGTCTTCATTGATTACATTGGTTAACTTTAAGCATGAGGACTGATGAGCCAATCAGAGGCAGAGTAGGGCGGGTCATGCCCAAGAAAATATTGCTAACTAGCGCTGTCCACCTCTGGACCCTGATTGGACGTCTCAGGTGCCAACGCCGCCCCAGTTGATTGACAGGTCACTGTACGTCTCATTGAAAGAGGCGTGATTATTAGAAATCTGAGGGAGAAAGGCAGAATAAACGTCTTCAAAGTGAGTGACGCGTGTCATAATAATGTAATTCTAAGGTAAGTTTGAAGGTGGTTTCAGAATGAGTCAGTGTTAAACTACTGGAAATATGACTGAACATTTAGAGGAGGAGAGACGGTGTTGACAAGAGTTAAACTATGTGAGTAGGCTAACATTATGAAAGGCTAACATTATGAAATGCTAATGTTATGAAAGGCTAACATTATGAAAGGCTAACATTATGAAAGGCTAATGTTATGAAAGGCTAATGTTATCCTATGCTAGCCTCATGTTGAATCCATTTCCGTTCGTGCAGCTGCTCGTGTGTCCAGTAAAACCTACAAACTGCTCCTGATCACGTCCTGATAATGTTCTAATGTTGAGTAAATACGACCGATGGATTTTTGGGGAAGAACTAAATAGATTATATGACATGTCAGTGGCGTCACAGGGTGTTTCTTTTTTTCTGGACTACTTTGAAAAAAGGGCCTAAAATGATGGTGTCCTCTGTTCTGGAGGGACCACTCCAGCACTGATTGTGTGTGAATTTCCTGTCGGAGGGCTGTTTTTGTCTTCTTTCCAGGCCTCAGAGTTCACAGTGTCAGGTAGATAAATACATGGGCCGAGCGGATCTCTGTCCTCTTTCCTCCCTCTCACAGTCGGCGCTGGTTTCCATTTCTCCAGGTCACCGCTGAGTGACTGCAGATTACATCGGCGGCTCGCGGCCTACTCTGCCACGTCTACAGGGACGAGGCCATCAGGCTGAAATGACACCGGGCGCTGACAGGCGGACCCCTTTTTTTCCGCCTCCCGCCGTCCCGGCTGCGTTCGCGGCAGCTGGCCCCCTGACACTAATCTGATTCCAGTCGTTAAAGGTGCGCTTTGAGCCCGCTGGCCTCCACTAAGAAAGGAAATGACCAGCAGGCCGGAGCATCGTTGCGTGACCTGCAGGTATTTGCAGTGGAATCTGATGAATATATTACTTTCTGTCTGAAAAGTTCCCGTAAAGCCCCACCACAGCGCGCCCACGGTGTTAGTTTTTCTTATTTTGTTCTTTTTTTTTTTTATCTCACTTAATGTACATGACTTTTATTCATTGGTCATTAATGAGAGCATACTTAATTTTTGAAGTAATTAGTTTGCTATTAGGATGCTCAAAGACCATAGAGAATTAGGCGTGATGGTCAGCTTTAGTAAATCCTCTGAATTAAAAGTCTTTAAGGACTTTATATATTGGGTTTGGATAAGTTTCAGATCACTAAGAAACTTCACTTCCTGTTTTTAGTTGGGGAACGTTACGTTCTCGGGGCCTTTTTGCACCTGAAAGTAAAAGACTGATTTTTACTTTGAATTATTAGTTCAGTTATATTATATTTTCATTCTTTATTATTATAAATGTTTGGTGTGTTGTTTATTTCCAGGGGGGTATTTTTTAGCTTCTATCCTCTCCTGCACTTGTATGGATTTTTTATTGTTGTTGTTTTGATTTGGGTTTTTTGTTTGTTTGTTTGTTTGTTTTGATTGATGTATTTATTTTGAATATGAATGTCAAAACAGGAGAAAATAAACAAATAAAACACTTCAACATATAATACATGTTTAAAAAGGAGTGACAAGAAACGGAACTTATAAACTCCACCCCTTCTCCTCAAATAATTAATAACAATAATATTCTTTCTAGTTTAAACAGATCTATACTATATTCTATAGTATGACTCATACTGATTATTAAATAATTTAGTTTCTGGCTTTGTATTATTATGAACAAATATAATGTGATTTACATAAACACATAATACAATAACACAGATATGTACATACAAATGTGTGTGTGTGTGTGTGTGTGTTGTGTGTGTTGCATGTTTTCCAAATGCATGTTTATTCTTGGAGGAAGTAAAGACATATTGTGCTGAATTAAACCAATCGATATTTTTAATTATTATTAAATATATTATATTATATGTATTAAATAACTAATTTACAAAATACAGCAAGTGGTTCCGAGCACAACAAGCCCCGCCCCTCACAGGTATTGTGTCTTATTTTGTCATGGATCCAGCTGATGTTGTCATATCAACTGTCTCTATATATCTGCCAAGATTGATGTAAATAGAAACAAATTTTATGTCTTATGGACATTTGAAATTTCAGCCATTATAAGTAAATTCCATAATTATATTTTAACGATAGGACATGAATCCATTTCCTTCATCTGCTGTTTATTTGGCTGTGGTTTGTTTACGTCCAATTAACTCTGTAAAGCCTGTGAGATAACCTTGTTGTGAAATAGGGCTCTACAAATAAAATTGAATTTAACTGAATTAAATGGGGGGGAAAAAAGAAAAGATTTTAAAAATTCATTAAAAAAACAAAACAAAACAAAACAAAAAAACCTTTGACCTACTTTTCCTAAAATGTAATCACATCCATTCTGTGTCACTGGGAATCTGGAAACCCAATTTGGTCTGAATTCAACCAGTAGTTTTACAGCTAAAGTGTAAACAATCACACAAACCAAACCAAAAACAATA
>JAPTYQ010050735.1:0-10415 GCA_029814465.1 Ostorhinchus cyanosoma
TCTCTCTCTCTCTCTCTCTCTCTCTCTCTCTCTCTCTCTCTCTCTCTCTCTCTCTCTCTCTCTCTCTCTCTCTGCTGTGGAACTTTAACTTGAGTTTTGCGGCACTTTTGCGCACATTTCAGACTTAAACCGGATTTAAACCCATAAATAGTGACTTTAGTGCAAATGTGCGCAGTTGAGTTGCGCATTTCGTGCGCAGGTTTAATGTCACTTTCATTGCATTTCTGCTGAAGTTGTGATGCTGAAATACTCCAAAAGGCCAGGAATGAGCAGAGTTCCACAGATGCAAGCTTTTTTTTTCAGATTTCCTGGCCTCTCGGTCATGTTCCTCCCATGAGGCACCTGGACAGGTTTAAAGTGTGTTTATTGGAGTGCAAAGTGCATTTTGACCTGAATAGTGATGCTGAAATATTCAAACAGGCCACGAATGAGTAAAAAAACAAAGATGCAAACTTTTTTTCAGCTTTACTGACGTTTCTGATGTTTCATGTTATTCCCATCAGGCTCCTTTTAGACGTTTAAATTGTAAAAAAGTACGATCTGTAACAAATATTGACGCTGTTGTTGCGTTTATTGTGACGCTGAAATGCTCAAATAGTTGCACGTACGAGTAAAAGCATGGATTTGTATCTCCACTGTCCTTGTAGATGTGTTCCTGAGGAGGTTTAAAGTGCATTTGTACGTAATTGAACGTACTTTTACGGCAGCTCTGCTCAAATGTCGATGCTGAAATCCTGTAATAAGTCATCGATGAGTAAAAAGAGTGAAGTGGAAACTTGAGTGTTCTGTGTTTCATAACATCCAAACATGCTCATGTAGACGATCAAAGTGTATTTATTGGAGTTAAAGGTACATTTAGTTGCATTTGACTCAAATATTGATGCTGAAATCCTCAAACAAGGCCACGATCGAGCACAAAAAACAAAGATGCAAAGTTTTTTTTGTCTTTCTGAAGCGTCATGTTCCTCTGATGAGGTTTAAAGTGTATTTTATGTCATTAAAAGCACATTTTCTGTTCAAATACTGATGCTGAAATACACACATCAGCCAAACAACCCAGTGAAACAGTAAAGTTGAAACTTTAATGCGTCCATATTGTGCTTTTTTTTTATCTTATATGCTGATATACAGGTGGTTTCAAGTGTCTTTATTGTAGTTAAAAGTGCTTTTCATTGTAATTTGACTCTGATAGTGATGCTGAAATACTCCAAGGCCACGATTGAACACAAAACACAAAGATGCAAACTTTTTTCATCTTTTCTGAAGTGTCATGTTACGCCTATGGGGTGATTTTCTAGGTTTAAAGTGTATATTGTTGTTAAAAGCACATTTTATGGCAGGTCTGTTCAAATACTGATGCGGAAATACTCAAATTAGTCAACGAATGAATAAAAACAGTCAAGTGGATCCTTTTAATGTGACCGTACTGTGCTTTGTATCTTCTGCGCTGATCTAAAGATGCTTTCAAGTGTCTTTATCGTCGTTAAAAGTGCTTTTCATTGTAGTTTGACTCAAATATTGATGCTGAAATACTCAAATCTGGGTTTGAATCATTAAAATCAGGAGTTTGGAAACATCTGATCTGACTCATGAAGGGATTAAATGCATTTGTTATTGTGGAAAATACATTTAAATGCAGCTTTGAGCAGAATCGTCCTAGTTTTGGTCCCTTTATTTGAACTTTACTGTTGTTGGTAAAACTCTACTTTCTGGTATTTTTTCACTCATTGAAACTTTCTAAGGTTTGAATTGTTTAAAATACATTTATTCTAGTTAAAAGTTGACGATTTAGCTTCAGGTTAATGTTGAGTTAATTAAGTCTTGGTTGATTCTCCTGAGGGGCTTTACACTCGATTAGACATTACACCAGTTGAACGGGTTTTACTGCATTTTATTCCATGGGTCGAGGATTGGGAGGTTTTCTTTTTTCTTTTACTCCCATGAAAAACCTGACGAGTGTTAATTGTTAGTTTTTAGGGTCATTATTTCAACAGGATGTGTTTTAATTTCAGCTTAAAGATGAGTTTGTCAGGTTTTAGGGCCCAGTTTTTGCTCTTTTTGGGTTTTTGTCACTGTTTTTTTGTTACTCAGTGTTTGTTTCCGTCAGTTTTTTAGCGCCTTTTATGAGCTCGTCTTAAACATTTGGAAGAAAAGTTGTTTCATAATAATAATAAAAAATCTTTAATTTCTGTGGAACGGCTTCATTTTGATCCATCAGTCTGAGGTTCTGTTTGTTATAACATAAAGGATTGAATTTATTTAACATAATTTATAGTATTTAAATGGGAATCAGGTTGTAATAAAATTTAAAAGCTGGATTTTGAAGTGAAAATACCCAGTTTTATCATGATTTTGTTGCATTTTATTCTGTTAAAACATCAACATGTGGTTAAAAGATGAGTTTTCTTGTGTGAAAACTTCGATGATGATGATGACGTCTGTACCTCAGTTTTCTTTTATTGGAACTTTAATTGTGTTTTGCCGTTACATTTTGTCACATTTGACTCTGATAGTGACACTGAAATACTCAAACAAGGCCCCGATTGAGCTCAAAAAACAAAGATGCAAACTTTTTTCAGCGTTTGTCTTTTCTGAAGTGTCGTCTTCCTCCTATGAAGAGATTTAAGAGGTTTTAAGTGTATTTTGTGTTATTAAAAGCACATTTTATGGCAGATCTGTTCAAATATTGATGCTGAAATACTCAAATTAGTCAATGAATGAGTAAAGTGGAAACTTTAATGGGATCATATTGTGCTTTATAACATCTTACACTACAGTCTTGATTATAGTTAGTGTTTTTCATTGTATTTTGACTCTAATAGTGACACTGAAATACTCAGTGCATAAATACTTTTATGGGATTTGAGTCAAAAAGAAGGATTTTACAAACTTAAGTGGAACTTGATGTGTTTTCTAGTGTGTTTTGTTGATCTGATCAAACTCATGAAAGGATTAAATGCATTTGTTGTTGTGGAAAATTTGTTTAAAGTCAGTTTTGAGCTGAGTTGTACTAGTTTTGGTAACTTTAGTTGAACTTTACTGTCTTTTTCACTCTATATCGTTGGTAAAAATATGGTTTGTGTTTGTTTTTATGGGAGTTTTAGTCAAAGTGGCAGATTTGACAAACTTCAGTGTAACTGGACTGTGGGTTTCTTTGTTGTTGTGTTGGTTTAATGTGTATTTTCTAGTCTTTTGTTGTTGTTGTGTCGGTTTAATGTGTGTTTTTCATGGATGGATGTGACTTTAATGGCTCCGTTCTGTCGTTGTCTGAGGAGTTTTCACTTCTTTTCTGTGACTTTAAGTGCGTTTTTTCTGGCGTTCATGGGTTTAAGATGCAGGTTTTTGAAGGTGAATCCTCTGTGAGGCGATAGACGTTGTGTTCCCGCTGGTCCTTTCCTCCTCCTCCTCCTCTTCCTCCTCCTCCTCCTCCTTCCAGAGGGAGAGAGATCCGGATGAGCAGTTAGCATTCCATTACGAAATTCAACACTGAGGCCGAGCTGGGCCGGCGGCGACAGCGCTCATCTCTCTGAGACTGACTCCAACGCTGCTGCCACGGCGAGGGCGTGAATGAGAGCGCCCTAGGGCCGCCGGGACCGAGGGCCCGAGCCGGCGGGGCAGCAGAGGATGCTGGGAGTGGGTTGGCCATAACACAACGGCCTTAAAAACGGCAGAATAAACGCAGCGTCTGTATAGAGTTTCCATACGGCCAAGGGAAGGCACGATGCGTTCACTGCACCTGGGAAACTCAAATCCCAGGGAAGTGTCTGTGTTTTTTCTTCTTCTGTGTTTGTTAAACGCGCAGTCGTCCGTCCGTCATCACACCGACCATGAAAACACACACACAATAGTTTTGGTCATATTTTCCAGCCTCAGCAGCTCTTCTTCTTCTTCTTTATCGCCTTGTTGTCGTTCTTCTTCTGTGGTGGAAGACATTTTAAAAAGCTGACGCCTGATGATGTAGTCGATGATGTGTCCGACACGCACGCACGCACGCACGCACACACACACACACACACACACACATACATTAACACACACAGTAGGATACAAAGAGTGTGTTGTGCGACGGAGCATCATCCTCCTCCTCCATTGTAAGTGGTTTTAGTCTGAGCTGAAGAAGCACAAACAGACACACACACACACACACACACACACACACTAAAGCCTGCAGTTACACACATGTAAAGACATGATGTAACATGAAAAAGCAACGTCTTTCATCATCAAAACCAGTCGAACAGTGAAGACAGTGAACACGAACCCAGTGAATTGAACAGATTCATCCTTTATTTCACTCATTTTTACTTTAATAAAACTCATTCTAAACAGTTAATTATTGTCAGTTTATTTACAAAAGTTTTAAAGTTGGATTCAGTTTCCGTTCTTCTTGACGTTTGTGATGTTCAACTCATTCATTGGTAGATTTTTTTTCTTTTTTTGTTTTTATCTGCTCAGGGTTCGAGTCCTGCTGTTTTTACTCACGTTTATGAATGAAATCAGCTGATTTCAACTTTAAAAACAACTATTAATGCAAATGAGTCTAAAACCAAACTTAAACTGCAAATATGTGGAAATATTTGATTCATTCAGTGAAAATCTCGGTTAAATGTGACATTAAAGGGATGCAGAGTTCACATTTTTTGACTAAAATTTTCAGGAAAAATCAGCAAAAACTCAAAAAAGGTGTCAAATAGTTTGAAGAAAATCAGCCTCAAACACAACTAACAACACTTACACCTCTTATTTACGGTTTTAAGTAAAAATATGACAAATGATGGATTAAGTTGAAATAAGTTTGAAACATAATCAAATCCATGTAATTTACATTTTTCTACCTAAACTATAATAAAAAATTAACTGTTGTGAAGAGAATAAGTGTTAAATATGACAAGAGTCGATACGATGTGTTTGTTTTACAGTTGGTCAATTTTAATAAGAAAATAAATCTGTGTCATGACTTATTTCTAAGTATTTATTCTATACTTATGGTTTTGAGTAAAATATGTGAAAAAAGGCATAAATCCTGTGTAGTCTCCATTTTTAAAATAGTGTAAATTTAACTATTTTAATGTAATATGTGTTTATGTAAGTTTAAAAATAAAACATGTAGAAATCCACTAAATGATGTAAATGAACTTATTCTTTTAATCTTAATAACTATTAAAAATGACTTAAGGCTCGTTTTTATTGTAACATTTGCATCATTAAAAAAACAAAACAACTGTACGTTAACGTCTTTAACCCTTAAAGACCCAAACATCCATGGACTGATTTAAACGGTTTAAATCCATTCATCCTATCAATGCATGTCAGTAATGAATGTAAAAAATACAGTTCTTCATCTTTTCATGGTCATCAGATATGACCCTCTGGACGTTCAGAGGCTCCGACGTTACCATGGAAACACTGTCATCTTCTACAACATTGTGTTGGATCAATGACAGTGGATGGAAACTGGGTTTATGTTCAGTTCAGGGCAGATTCTTTTCTGGAAAAGTCACTTTGTCTTCAGTTTTCTCTGTTTTTAGTAGAATAACCCTCAACTTTGATCTGAGCTTTACACGATCCATGAATTAAATATAGAAAAATACTTGATTTAGTCTGTAAACATATTATTTTATAATAAATGTTAATAAATCACCAAATAAAGGTTGGATATAAAGAAAATTCATTTGGGAACTGACACAAATGTAGCGCTGGGTCTTTATGGGTTCATGTTTGGAGTAAAACAAGTGTCTTAAATGAGGCATGGTGTTTATTTAACAGCTCACATTTGTCATAAATTCCTGTAGTTTTGATGAAAATAAGATGAGACGTGACTTCAGACTTGATTCGTGTTTAGTTTGATGTTTTATTATAAATAAAGTTTGGTTGAAAATAACTCAAACTATTTTACATGTGACAAAAAAATGAGTTTCATCACAATTTACATTTATTAGACTGTGTGTTTAATTATCAGTCCTTTATTTATGAACATTATTGTTGTCGTAGTAGTTGTGAGTGGGCGGAGTCTGTGATTGTATTTGTGCTGCTGATGCTGTTGATACTGAGGCTAATGTGATAATTACAGCTTAGTGTCATGTGTGAGTCTGTACTACTGTGTGTGTGTGTGTGTGTGTGCGTGTGCGTGTGTGTGTGTGCAAACGCTGTGAATGAATGAGTGTGTTAATGCGAGTCCACAGGGACGTTTGCGTCTCCACAGACGGAGCTGAAGACTTAATTAAAAGCCATCGTTTTGGTCCCATTGAGAGGCATTAACACACACACACACACACACACACACACACACACACACACACACACACATTACCATATATACACACACACACACACACACACATTACCATACAGACACACACACACACACACATTACCATACACAGTGATGCGCTCAGTTTCAGTCCTGTAACCGGTCAAACAGCAGCTCGTCTGCTTTGTTTCCGCAGACGACGACCGTTTAATTTCATCGTCTTTGATTTAAATCAGAAAAACAGGTCAAACAGAAAAAAGAATGAGTCACAGTTTTTTCTCCCTTTCTGCTAAAAATACAAACCTGTCGACTGAAACATGACTAAAGTTTCATGTTTTCACTTAAATCATCGTAAAAGTCAAAGATGAAAACATGCATTTTAACATAAATATGCACAAAAAACTACATAAAAATGTGAATTCATCAAGTATTTAGAGAAATTCAGTCTGAATTTGCATCGTTTCAATGTTTTTACTTAAAACATTGAAATCAACTAAAAGGTGTAATTTTTTGGTTGTTTGGATGAAAATGAGTCCAAAATCTAACATAAAAGATATATTTTTAATATGAAACATCATTAAACTGTAAATTCACCTTCTGTTTTGATTCAGTTAAGTGTAAAACATACATATAGTTTTTTTTTTTTTTTTTTAACTTAAATCATCATTAAAATGGACTTTGTTTAGATGAAGGTAAATATGACTTAGAAGATGCATTTTTGACTTAAATCACAGTAAAACTAAACCTTTTTTTCTACTTAAATTGTCATGAATGAACTAAAACATTTAAAACACTTAATTCAGATTGAATTTATTAAAAGGTAAATGAATAAAGTTGCTCATTTTCCAGTTTTTGAATCTTGTGTAAATTTACTCGATCATCTTTGTTTTCCTCGTTTTCTTTGTGTTTCCGTTCAATTTGTCGTTCTCTGAGTTAATTATTTTGCGATTTTTCCTAATTTTCTCCTGATCACATGGTTCGTAAGTTGGCGTCTGTGTCGGGTTTCGTCCCGCGGTCCACGGCGGCGCTGCCGGTACAGGTACTGTATCCCGTTACCATGGCACCAAAGCATGTTGATGGGTCGTGTTGCTCGGCCAATCAGAGCGAGGCCGGTGCATCTGTAGCTCTGCCTCTCCTCTATTTATAGCCCCGCCTTTTTTAGATAAGATTATGTTCCGTCAGGAGGAGGAGGGGGGTTTGTATGAGAATGAGGAGGCAGACGCTGAGGTGCGACGGCGGGGGATGGGAGGGGCCAGGATGCCTCCCCCTGGACCAAAAGGCTCATTAACCCCTCCCCCGCCGTCGTCGTGGACGCCTTTGAAGTGTCCGAATCCAATCACCTCGTACAAGAACAAACTGCATCTCATCCATTCGGACCAAACAGGAAGTGACTTTATTTACTTTTTTTATCCCACATTTTAGTACCGTTTACTGGAGGAAAAACCCACCGCCGCCAAACCACAGGGTCAAAATGGACATTTTCATCCCAACAGTTTCCAGAAATAGAGCAGATTTATGTTAAAAATACACATTTAGAGTCAAAACATGTGACTATTTTGAGAAATTCATTCTGAAACTTGCATTGTTTGCATGTTTTTACTTAAAACGTCATTGAAATCAACTAAAAGATTACATTTGTTGATTGTCTGGATGAAAATGAGTCTAAAATATAACTTAAAAGATGCATTTTTAACATCAAATATCATTAAACTGTAAATTCACCTGCTGATTTGATTAGGCAGCAGGTGAATCATGTAAAAAATGAATAAAAAACACAGAAAATCTTTAACTTTTGATCAGTTCATCTTAAAAATATTTGATGTTTTGGGTAAAAAGTGACAAAATGATTAAATGGAAACAGGAAAGATGATCCGGTGAAGAATAGAATGAGCAGAAAATAACCCAAAAAACAACTACAATTAATGTTGTATAGAATGGACATGATGTAAAAGACACCAAGTAGATAAAGATGCAAAAAGATGAAAATGACAAAAGATGAAACTGAAAAAAGTAACGTGAAAGAAAAACGACCAAAATGAAATGAGACACAAGACAAAAACCATAGAAAATAATGGAAAAAAAGGAGTAGAAAGTGCAGAAGACTCAAAAAAGACACAAGATGAAGAGGCTAAAGATTCAACAACATGAAAATTATGTCAAACAAACAAATGTAATAAAAGACGTAAAATTTATTGGATGCGACAAAACAAAATGAAAGTGACGTGAAAAAATGTAAAAAGATGAAACTGAAAATGCAAAACACATAAGACGCAAGACGACAAATGATGTAAAAGATGAAAAAAGAAATTTACAAGAGATGGAAATGACACAAAAAAGGTACAGGATGGAAACGACGTAAAAGACAATAAAAGGAGATCAGATGAGCACCGGAAAAAAGACCAATTATGGGAAAAATGTGGTTAAAAAAAAAGCATAAAGATGAAAATGATGTAAAGATGCAATAAGATTGAAATACGGAAGACGTAAAAGGAATGATGTAAAAGACTTAAAGGCAGAAAAACAGTCAAATTCTATGAACAAAAAAGGAGTAAAAAAACTGAAACAAGACAAAATAAAACCAGAACGATGAAAAACGACACAAGAAAAAATGTAAAGACGCAAAAAAAAAACGCAAAAAGACAAAATGAACCAAGCGAAAACAAAAGGATCAGTTCTGGGGAAAAAAGGAAGTAAAAACCTAAAAAAAAAAAAACCAACAGCGCAAAGATAAGTTAATAAGATGTGATTAGACAAATTAGAAGTCGAGGAAAGATGCAAAAAAAATGAAAATGACAAAAAAATAAATAAAAAGATGGAACTGATGTAAAATCTGTGAAAAACAGGAACGATGACGAAGCAAACGTGTGAAACCGAAGGAGGACGTCCGCTGGACCTGGACCTGGACCTGGACCTGGTCCTGGTCCTGGTCCAGGTCCAGGTCCAGGTTTTGAGCATGACCTCTGACCTCTGTGGTGATGGCAGGTCACATGACACGAGACAGCGTTCGGGTGCAGATGGAGGCGGAGCTTCAGGCTGTAACTGGAGCTGTGGGATGAATAGCACTAAACTAGGACACACACCTCCTCCTGTGTGTGTGTGTGTGTGTGTGTGTGTGTGTGTGTGGGTGGGTGTCACACACTGGGACCAGACCCGGGTTGTGGTCTGGACCGGGTCTATATTTAGACCAAAGCCTGAGTTACACAGCGAACACACACTGGGTTTTATTTAGAACTGAATCCACTAAAGTTAGACGAGTCAACATCAGCTGTTTTACATAAACGACGCCGTTTGTTTCCTGTTAAAGAAACACGAAGCTTTTATGTTTTTATGGTGGAGTCCGACGCTCAGATTGAGGATTCAGCTGCTTTAGCTTAGCTTAGCTTAGCCTAGCTTAGCATAAAGACTGGGAGCAGAGGGAAACTGTTAGCCTGCTCCGCTAACAGTAGAGATCAGCTTATGAACTCTGTCACAAACTGAGTTAAACTCAAGTTAAAGCTTCATCTTCAGGTTGAAATGAATTAAATCCTGTTTATTTCTTGTGAGTTTTACTATTTATTTATTTATTCATTTATTTATTTATTATTTTTAGAAACTAAGGACAAGGTTCAGCTGCTTTTATTTTCACTGTAGAACAGATTCATCCTATATATTTATCTTTATCATCCTTATGCATATTTAAATTTTTTAATTTTAAAAGAACGAGGGTTGTATTAATGTTGGCTGGTTTCTGTCACCTGCCGAGGGATTGAAGATGAAAAGTTGCTATTTTTTACTAATTCTACCAAATTTACATTGGTGTATTTATTTTGTACAGCAGTGTTCATAAATAGGCATGGTCCCTATAAAATAAACCAATAAAATAAATAGATTGGAATAAATCAGAATCTAAAAATGTACAAATGTAAAAATGAACATAAGCAGAATTTAGAAACATTCAATTACACAAAGCAGGAATCTGTAAATGTGAAGAAACTAGAAATAAGAAAATATAAGTGTATGGAAACTAAAAATATAAGTGTGTGTGTGTGTGTGTGTGTGTGTGTGTGTGTGTGTGTGTGTGTGTGTGTGTGTGTGTCTAGGCCCCTAATTTACAAATGTAAATGCACACACACTAGGAATTTGCAAAAAAAGGTGAAGTTCTGCAAAAACATCTAAATAAATTCCC
>JAPTYQ010050764.1:0-10413 GCA_029814465.1 Ostorhinchus cyanosoma
TATTGTTTGTTCAGTATTAATTGTAAATACAAGCTGGACTGACTGTACATATCCTGACCAAAGAAAATCAAATTCTCCCTTTGTGCAGTAATCTACACCTGGCTTTTCTGCCTCCATCCATAATAATATACATTCTATAGACTAAGAGTCATCTAAAATTAACGTTTATTTGTAAAATAGTATAGCAAACTATTACATGATAAAAAAAAAATAACAATTTTGGCAAAAAAAGTCTCGATTTTGAATGTCTGGGGTCATCAGATATTTGCGATGTTAAAATGGGGTCACGAGCCAAAAAAACTTTGGGAACCACAGGCATAGACTGATTATACTATTGCAGTGTGAGTACTTCTGCAGGTCTAGTACATATGTTTTAATACCTTCATAGGCAGATTTTACAATTTCCAAAACACAAAATTTGTTAATCAGTAGTGGCAACATGTCCAGGATATACCCTGCCTTCACCCATAAGTAGGTGGGATAGACTCCAGTGACCCTCATGACCCTACTGAGGATAAAGCGTGCTCAGAAAAATAGTAAATGAATGGAAATCAATAATATTAAATCAAGTACATTAATGATATCATAATAAAATAACATTTACAGATCAAATGGCACTCTGACCAGAAAGTAGGGTAGCTGATACATAAAAAGTAAAATGACAGGGAAATAATTAATAAGCATCATTTAACCTTTTAATGTCGTTTCTCTGGTTTTGTCTTTTTAAAGTGTAGATACTTTAATGCTTTTATTTTGAAGGCGAAAAGCTTCCGATTTCGACCTGTTTATTTGTGTCTGTAGTGTGGAAAGAAAATTGTGTTGATATTTTATTTTACAGCATAAAATATTGAATAGATACATAGCTCACTATAGATATTTCCTTTTGATGAAATTTATTAATGAAAAGACAAAGTCGAAATGTAATGTTTTCATTTCAGGAAATTAATAATTTTCTCACCTAAATTTATGACGTTTGCACTTTTTATGCAGTCTTTTTATGTAGTCCACTAAATGTGAAGTAACCACAACAGGGCTCTAGAATATATTTTTATACATACATAGTATTTCTGTTGTATTAATTTGTAGCATCTCGGTCGTGAAGCAGCAGTGCCATCTGCTGTTTGAAAGTCTTTGCAGGCGGTGAGAAATATAGACCTATTTAAAAGTGGATAAATGATGAAAGTTAATCAGGAAAAACAGTGGGAGTGTATCGGGCCTTTGCTTTGTGCATTAACCACTGTATTACAACGAAAAGGAGGAGTTTTTTTCTTTAAATAATCTATTATAACTGGTTTCGACATTTACAAATGATGCCTTCAAATAATATCAGAAAAAAAGTTTGTAAAGGTCGCTTACAATTTTTCTAATGAGCTGATTATATATTGTATAAGTTATCTTAATTTATGAAATTTTAATTAAAGGCATGGGCTGGATTCGTGAATTATAAATGTTGAATGAATGTGAATAAGTGATGCAAAAAAATATATTATACTGTACAATGATTATTCTCTGTCTCCTCGCCTGTACTGATCACACACCTTAAATTATTACACTTTTATTGGTGTTAATTAATATATTTATTAATTGCCCAGCAAACATAGTGGCACTACAAACACGTCAAATGAATCGCTGCTGCATTAAAATTCATTCAGACCTGTGAATATATGAAGGACTGAGATGTACGACGCTGCCTGGACCTTAAACGCATCAGTATTTCGGCCAATCACAGAGCCCAAGGGGAGTAACGAGTGCCCCACCTTGTTTCGGTCACGTGACGTGTGCTTACGAAGATGGTGGAAGTTTCTTCTTCCTTGAAGTGAAACCCCGACAGAAACCCAAACATCCTGTAGACCCACGGGCTGGGACTTTACCGCAACGGCACCACTTTGGTTACACAGCCTGCTGTCGGATTCGGGTAAGCGATAGAGGCCGATTATGAGCTTACTTTAGGATTGTATTTGTGGGTTTTTTTTTAATAGCGGTTGGACTTTCGGATTTCCAGCCAGCCATGATGATGATACAAGCTAGCAGGCTAACAGCTAGCCCGGACTGGGATGGCAGTAAGCTGTCAACATTGGCTCCCAGCTGACATTCAACACGTACTCAGCAACTTCTCCAACCCCACCGCTAATGTATATTTACACTGTGTTGAACGTTATATCAGCTTGTTTGCTTTAAAGTACCCAGTGTTCCTCAATGCATGGCTAACTATTCCTGGTTGGATTAAATTATGTAATCTTTCACAGCGTTTGTTAGCTTAGCATGTCAGAAAGGGAGTGTAGATAGGTCAGGAATACAAAGAAGTTAACGAGACTCATCATTTACGCAAATCCCTCTGGTACAGTTTTAGGGTTTAATGGTGTTTCACCTTAGATGGGTTTTCTCACATAGTTACAATAATGCCCCAAACTCCCTGATGTCACTTTTGCAGCTTCATTTTATACTGAAGATTACAGTTGATGTTGCACCTTACAGTTAAAAAACACATGTACAACATAGAGCTACCGAGCAGTTCAGAAGCAACCCAAAAGCCAGTGGTATGTCTTGACTGATTACTGTAAGATTCAGCAGTAATATTTCCGGTATGTTCTCTTTATTTTTTGCCCCACGGAGCTGTACTGACAGTTGGCTGTTTACCTTCTTTAGTCATAGCCAGTAGGTGGGAGAAATAGGAATATATACACAGTTCTAACTCTGTAAGACTGGTCTGTGTCCACTTGTTTTGTTGTTTGGCCACTTTTCAGTGTAAGATGAATGCCAAACTGCGAAAGCTGCTTTTTGATCATACAACAGTGATTAATACTACATTCTTGTGAATATAACTTCCTTGAAGCAATAGAACAAAACAAGCTCTGGTTTCTGTGTATCTTGTCATTACACTAAGTAAGTCACCTTGAAAGGTACTTTTGTGGGGAATTTGAACTGCTACTTTTGGACTCTGAAGTCATGATGATGATGTTCAGGTGAGGTTATTTTCAGTAAGTGGTTCAGGTGGCGTGTAAAGGGAGCTAGTAAAAAACAGATGTGTCTGAGTCAAACTAGTCTTCTATGAGATGATCCTTTGGCCATTGATGGATCATTGCCGAGTTTAATATTCAGCACAGACCGTCATCAATGCAACGCAGTTCACTTGCTTACGAGGCTGCAAAGTCAGCAGTTGCGATGAATAATTGACAGAGACCAAAGCAGTAGCCAAAGTGAAAGTTTACCCAAAGAGTGCCTCACTTTCTCCTGCTCTGCCGTGTGCATATGAAATGAGATAGACTGAAGAAGATGCATTATTCACTAACACAGCGAGGACCAGATTCCTGGACCTTATTCCTGACATTTTGCCTGTACTGTTTCCACTTATTCATATGTGCTGTTTAATGTTAAATGCAAAAGGTCGGGTCTTTTAAAGTTGTCTTTCAGAGGAGCATGAAATTGGTTGCATTGTGTTTTGCTCCAGAAGCACACAAACTTCAGAGACAGGTGATAAAATAAGGGACAAACCCGGTGGGAGTATTGGGATGACAGTATTCTGAATTATAGGGCATGATCATCTTGTAGTAATTGTGAAAAATATCATAATTTGTTATTTGAGTCTCCTTGTGTGGTCACGAACAAATTTACAAACTTAAATAAAAGCCACAAATGCATAAAAAAAAGTAGCCAATTCAAGTTATAGTTTTTACATGTGACTTGTTTGTACTCTTTCTGCTCAGCATCACTGTACCCAGAATATACTGGACCTCTAAATTGCAGCTTTCTTTTTGTAGTTATCTGATTGCCTGGACTGAAATGGTATTTTGATGAATTGTGCTGTTCCAGACACAGTGGCTCACTGAATGATTTGATAAGTCTGAAAGTGATATGAATCATATGTTTTGTCAGGGACACTCATCTGGCTTTACTCAGGGCTCTTTTTTTTTTTTTTTTTATAAAATAATAGGTGAATAAACGGGTCACAATAATCAGATGAAATTAAAAATAAAAAGTAAAATAAGATCCGCACATACATGTTTGCATACATGAAAATGAATGTTGGCGTGTCATATGTGCTGGTTGTTTGTTGACATTAGCTAACTGTGTTTCTAAACTAAAACTAGCCTGTTATGCACACACTTGCTGTAGAAGAGCAAAAGTGAGAAGCTTAAGAAACTGAGTGACCTAAGGATGTTTGCTGAAAACTGACCTAAGTCCTCCCATAGAAATTAGAGTACAGACTGTTATCATGCACAGTTAACTGAGACAGTCATTACTGTAGCAGTGGCATTAGCTAACGTTAATTAACAACAGGCACAATACAGAAGGATATCGTAAACTTAACTGAACCAAGTACACATACATGCATAAATCTTGTTAAATATTGAACCTGTAAAAACCCTTCAAACTCCTTTTCTGTAAAATGACATGATGAACTAATTTATCAGTTAAAGTTAAGTGGTATTTGGTCGTCTTCAGAATCATAGGGTAAAAACAGTGTAATTATCTTATCAGTAGCTATAGTGTAATTTAAGTCATCTGACAGGTGTTGTTCTACTCAGTGGGATGACAAGGAAGCATAGAAAAAATACCTTCTTTTTTGCACAGCAGAGTGGACTGATGTCATTTCATCGATTTATCTATTTAGATTTTTGATTTAGATTGAGAGGAGAGAGCCGCAGAAGAAAAATGTGTACTCAAATCTTGCAGCTTTAACTGACGAGGATGAACATTAGGCCACAAATCCCATAATGTGCTGTAATCAATGGCTGAAACCAATTGTTATAAATGGTGCGGTTGCTAGATAAATAAAATCCAGTATGAGTCGATGTATTTTCCTTGTGAATTGGACAGCGGTCAGCAGACACTCAGCCCCTGTGCTCTGACCTTCACAGTCCAAACCCAGAGTTCTGCTGAAACCAGCCTTAAAACCCAGAAATGTCTGAGCAAGCATTTTCCTGCAGCTTCCTGGTTCTCTTAAGTTGAAGTCAAATGCCTGAAGAAATATGAATAGATATTTAAGTTTTTTTCTCTGAAATAAAATATGCCAGGAAATACCACAGTCATGAATTTTGAAACTGCGTATTTAAAGATGAGTTTGCAAACAATGAGAGTAGCTTGTAGATATTAAATGTCATTACACCAACATGTAAATGTATCTACTCCCTGGTCCGTTAACTCCAACTCTGACATTTTACCGTCTTGATGTGTGAACTATTTTAGTCATTAGATAGTTCATGGACAAAATGCTTGTGTAGATGAGATGAGCATGTGAAATCAGATTACAGTTTACTTAAAGCAATGCATGACTTTCATCAATAACTACTTTTTTTTCAAAGTTGTAAAACCCCAGTGATATCCTCATTATCACTAATTTGTTAGTTTTTATGTGGTTATGTACATAAATCTTCCCTCACGATGAACAACTTCATAGATGACTCCACATGCAGTCTGTAACAAAACTATATGTCACTTGGGCCTTTTCGGAATTTTGTTGCTAAGTGCATTGTGGGAATAGCAGTTCCACGCAGCCGCAGTTTACACTACTGGGTCAGAAGAAATGGAAGGAGTCACTGTAAGTCAGTTGTGTATGATTGTGAAAAATCAGTTTCATGGCATTTTGGGAATACGTCCATTGTATAGACTTATACAAGCATACAGGGTATGTGTGCAGTCATCTCTGAAGTCGTTCACTGTGAGGGAAGTGGTTTAAGTCCATAAGCACAGAAAGACTAATGGATTAGTGATAATTAGGCTATCACTGGGATTTGATAAATTTAAAACAAAATTACTGATGACAGTCATATGCTGTTTTAAGTTATTCTAAAAATGTGTTTGCATATGTTAAGTGTATCTTGCTCAACAAAACCTGTGTGTCTTCTCCTTGAACCAGAGTCTATGATATTCCACACTCTGAAAGTGAGTTTTTGTTGACTGAACCCAGATGATACTGAACATCCTTGACCCCCTTTGTAATGAATACCTGAAGGAAATTTTGGACTGAAATGGTACAGTGCTTTCTATCATAATTATTTTAATTTATTTTGGTAAAAACAACCTAATATCCAACTGTTTTGGTTTTTTTTTTGTTTGTTTGCTTTTTCTTTGTCGCCTCTCTTTACCAGTGTGGAAATGTTTGCAGGCAGTTTGTAACCTTTTGTGTGTCTCACATGACGATCTGGCTGATAGTGCCAACAGAGGATCCGTCAGATCAGCCTTTCGTTGTCTTGCTGCTTGGTAGCGGACGTCAGCGACTGAGATAATGTGGTTAGAGGTGTATACAGAGACCAGGAAGTTTGCAAATATAGCATCTATTTAAAAGTGCTTTCCTGAGCTCCAGAGGAGTAGAATAGTCCACATGGCTGATGTAAGTGAGCTCCGTTTGACGTACTTTCAACTAGTCTGCGTTCAACATGGAAAAACATTTAGAAAACTATAATGGAAGTATCCAGAGGTTTCTATTGTTTCCACTTACTAGAGATGAGTTTGTCGGTAAACTATACAGTCCTCAATTTGTATGATAGAGCTGGTCCTGTTGATGGCTGAATGCTTTTCATTGAAATAACTCGTCTGTGCTGTTAAGTTACTCACTTGTGTTCTGCCTGTTGTTGTTTTTGTTGTGTTACTGCAGGCTTTCAGACCAGCCCTATGTCATGGCCAGTGGAGTCGCCAAGTCGGGGACTTCCAATGGTTACCCTATGAAGGCACAGCTACAGATCATCGGTTCGTCTTTGAAATCTTTTCAGATGAAAAACAGAATTCCCTTTAATTAAAATTAACATTTGCCTGTCTCATATCATTATATGGTTTCTATTTGTTCTTTACAACTGCAGAAGTGTCACAAATTTCATACCCTGTTTTCCTGTTTCAGTGCTATCAGCAAAACTGAAAGAGAACAAGAAGAACTGGTTTGGTCCCAGTCCTTATGTGGAAGTGATGGTCGACGGCCAGTCCAAAAAGACAGAGAAGTGCACCAACACCCACAGTCCCAAATGGAAGCAGCCACTCACTGTGTGAGTCAAAGTCACACTGGCTTTAATAAACTCATATCATGTCTGATGAGGAACTCACAAAACATTATAGCCCGTTCATGAAATCTGTTTCATCATTACATTTCAAAGAGAAGCTCAGTGTCTTGCATGAGGAAGCAGTTTGACTGAACAAATCCATGGGTTTTGTCTTGTATTTTCTCAAGCTGAGTCCAACTTAGTTTATGTAGACATGTAACCATTCTGCTGTTCCACATACGTTCCACATTGTACCACGTTGTTGTCATTAGTTTAACACTATACCCTCCACATGGTTTTATTCCATTATCTCTACTTACTCTTTTCCTTTACTGTTATTAATGTCTTCAACTGACATCAGGATATTACTGCTGAGTCCTGATGTACCACTAGAGTGAAATAAGAGAGGAAGCCATTACTTACTGGTAGCACTTACTTTGAACTATAGAGATGATTGTGTGCAGTCCAACTGATAAAGGAAATGTTCCTTGTTGTTTTATGGAAGTAGGAGTGACTGTGAGGCTGCATATTAGCCGAGTTAAAAGGATGTACTGTGTGGGAATACCCTGACACTGGGCGACTGTTTCACTCACAGCTCTACTTCCTGTTTGATGTTGTTTTATAATTTGTAATTGCCGTGTTAAAGCCCAACAGCAATCTCTGAGCTGCAGCCACAGCACAGGAAGGTGAAAAATATGTGGTAACATTGCACAAAGGAAGTTTATCTGCACTAAACTACAGAACAAGCAGGTGCTGTAAAAAAAAAAAAAAGGCATCTTATAAATTCACAATTGTATACCTGTATGGCCATGAATGTTTATGTTTTTCTTACTTTTCCTGGGTGGATGGAGGTTTTTTAGCCAGTGAATCACCGTTCTTTAGCTTTCAGGTATTATCAGAATATTCTTCCAACTGGTCGAGTAACAAAAATAAAATTTTTCAAAGTTATTGAATATAGGTAAAATATTGTGATATTTAATACCATATCGCTGAGCCCTTCATGTCCGTAGGCCTATGTGAGACTTATTATTCTATCTTCACATTTTTACATCCCTTTATGACATTGTTCATGTTTGTCAGGGTTTAAATCCAGTTATTTATGAAGCATTTGCAATGATTTGGAGAATGTCAGCTGACTCTGAGTTTCCTCACAAATCTGGAGGAGCTTCTTGAAAGTACAAATAAGCAAGACTTCCCCATAATTGTGTAAGTCGTCGTTATCAGTGTGTTTTTGCGGGAGTATTTTTTTTTTTTTGCAAAATGAGTCAACATGCTTCTTTCTTCAGTGTAGCTGTGTGGTCAGTGCAGCTTAAGGAACAGATGCCGTTTCTCTCTCTGTGGGTGACATTGCTGGTCAAATGCCTCACCGAGGTGAGAAAGCCAGTCCACTTCGTTTACTGGAATCTGGTGTCTAAACATAAGCTGTACGTTTATTGCACTGACGCCGCTCGACTTCCTGCGCTCCCGACATATTCGCACATCAGATGTCCCCGTAATTTTAGCCCGGTGTGTACGCCGACCTTCTTAACATAGACGTCTTCTACAGTTTCTCCTGCACCCATGGGAGCAGTTATTATATAACAAGTGTTTACTATGGGACGTAACACGACCTGAGCCCATGTGCCCACAGATGTCTCTTCCTGTGCTAAGGGCGCTAGCGCTAAACAACTGTCATAGTGATGGTTACACACACTTGTTGTCCCTGAATAGCTCCTGAACTTTATTGTCCGTGGGGGTTGCTTTCAGAGCGACACAAAGACCTACTCATAGTCACTGAGGTAGTTTGAGCTGCTGTCAGTTTTTACCGTTAAATACCATTTTGAAAAGATCCTCTTAACCGTGGTGTGTAAAGGACTGTATGAACATTATTCTGGAAGAATAGAAGGTGTCAACAATAGGGGAGGCCGTACCTTGAAGGAGGGTTGTGGACTTTTCAGATGATAGGTGTATTTTCCCTCACACAGAATTTAAAATAAACATTCTATTAGTTTATATTATTCTATGTATATTCCATTCATTTTCACTGGTCTGACGGAACACTAGATACTTGTGGGTCTTTCTGTGCAAACTCGCCCAAAGGTCAGATGTTTTCCATCTCATGTCATGGATTTTAGGTAATTAGAAGAAGATAGAATATACTGTTTTCATCCCCATGGGTTAAATTCAAAGTGTCCAGCAGTTCCACAATCACAACAATGCAACAGTTATGTACAGGTATGTGTAAAGGTTTTATGGAACGCATCTATTAATGAAGGTTTCTGGAGCCTCTTGGTTGTTTCATGCTATTAGCGAGCGGTAATTACAGCGGTGAGTCATGTAGTGAACCACATGGTAGATTTTCAACAACCGCAAAACACAAGTAAGAAGCAGATCAGATACATCATGTCTTCCAGATCACTAGAATTACAAAACACCATAAGATCATTTTGGATTTTTCCCCAGTGATGCTTAAAAACTATGAAACACTTCCTTGTCATGTTACCTAACTCTAAAGCTGGGATAAAGCTGTAAAAATGCATGTCATTAGAAATAAAATACAAAATAATAATAAAGTTAGCAGGTGGAAATCTTAAGCTTCAATGCTCATCTTTAGAAACAGAGAAAACAGTGTGTTGAAGCTTATTTTTGTATTTTTCGTAACAGGATTGTGACCCCATTCAGCAACCTTGTGTTTCGCGTGTGGAGCCATCAGACCCTGAAGTCGGACGTGTTGCTCGGCACAGCCACATTAAATGTCAGCGACACACTCAAGTCAAACGATATGAAAAGTGAGTATGAGATACATGCACATGAGAAGGAGGTACCACATGTACTCCTGTGCCCTAAGGTCATATCAGCCTGTGGCACATTTTAGGATGAATAGTGTCTATAGACCACAGCTTCTGTTGGGTTTAGTGTGTAGAGCAGGCGTTGAGGAGTTTGTGTGAAAATGTGTGATGAGATGTGGTCAATCAGTGATTCAAAATCCTACAAACTAGTGATGTTCGATACCATGAATTTCCTTTTCTGATCCGATATCGTGTAAAATTCAGGCTGGTATCGACGACACCGATCCAACACTGACACTTTGTACAAATACCCTTAATGTCTGGAAAATTGAAAAAAAAAAAGTGCATTTCAAATCATAACTTCATAAAGAATACAAGACACAAGAGTAATTAATAACTACGAACTAATTAACTACAGTCGCTGAAAAAAATATTAGACCACCTTCAGTTTCTTGTTCATTTTAATGCCTGGTACAACTGAAGGTGCATTTGTTTGGACAAATATAATGATAATAACAGAAATAGTTCACAGTAGTTTAATTTCAGAGCTGATATTGATCCATTTTCCATGTTTTCTTGATAATAACCAAAATCACCCCAGTTCTTACATCAATATCTATGTCATTGTACTGACAAAAACAATGCTTTCATTCATTCCATGTTTTCTTTTCTGT
>JAPTYQ010050802.1:0-10412 GCA_029814465.1 Ostorhinchus cyanosoma
AGGTTTTGGTTTAGGTTTAGGTTTAGGTTTGGGTTTAGGTTTGGGTTTAGGTTTAGGTTTGGGTTTAGGTTTAGGTTTAGTTTTGGGTTTAGGTTTAGGTTTAGGTTTATTGTCACTAACTGCGGGGTCTTTGTGTTTTTACAGGATCTTGGCCACCGTAGGCTCTGACTTCGACCTGCGAACGCTACGAGCAGTGAGAGTGCTGAGACCCCTGAAACTGGTGTCAGGAATCCCCAGTAAGTCAACATGAAGATATTATTACACAAGATTATTATGGTCTGTCTGCTCTGAAACCAGTTATCATTGGTGTCTTTATTAAAATGTAAATGAGTCACATGATAAACGCATCACAGCTTCTGTTTGGTTCGTACTCATTAAAGTTTGAATCTATCAGGTTTAGTGTTTTTGGAACCTTAAGGGAATACAAGTTGTTCATTCAAGTTGCATTTTCGGTTACTTTTTTTGTCGACCTGAAAGCATGAAAAGTGATTAAGATAAGGCAGAGGTTGATAACATTTGATTGTAGAAAAGGTGCATCATTAGGATATGGAAGCAATTTCAAAATGGGAGCAAAAACAAACCCAAAGAAAAAAAATGAATATTTAGTTGTGATTCATTGAAATTTCTCCACAGCAACTCTGTGATTAATCTGAGTATAAATGGTAATGATTTGACAGCTCTAATAAATCCCCCTCTGCCTCTGCTTCAGGCCTCCAGGTGGTGTTGAAGTCCATCATGAAAGCCATGGTCCCCCTGCTGCAGATCGGACTGCTGCTCTTCTTCGCCATCGTCATGTTTGCCATCATCGGGGTGGAGTTCTACATGGGAAAATTCCACACCACCTGCTTCAGGATCGACACTGGTGAGAGCAACAGCTTGGCTCTGGTGTTTGTGCGACAACACTGATCACAAGTCAGTTTGTGCCAAGAAGAACTTTGTGTTTCCTGCTCACAGGGACATACACTATGTGGACACGTTGAATTCAGGGGTTTCTTTTCTAACAGGGGTCTGGATACAAAACAATGAATGATTAATGTCAGAATATAGTTTTATATTGGGATAAATCTCATTGCATTGGTTAGTTTGGTTTAATCGTTATCTTTGTTTCCGAAATGCCTCAGGTGGTTTTCATTTAATTCCTCTCAACATTGATTTTTATTTATTTTTTTATCCCTGTCTCTGATTTTAAATGTTCTTCCTCTAAATTTATCAAATATTTTTCCTGCTCTGACTGTAAATAATAATATTCTACCACATCTAACCATCTACTTTCTTCACATCTCTCTTTAATCACACTTAAATCTCCCATTAAACTTTAAGGAAATATTGATGTTTTTATCTTAAATCATCATGAACAGGACATATAGTTTAAAAACATCAGTATTTCCTTAAAGTCAACAAAATGTGTAAAAATGAACAAAATAATAAACAAAAAGAACAAATTAATCAACAAATTCAATAACAGTGAACAAAATAACCAATAAAATGAGATGAAAACATCAATATTTCCTTAAAGTTTAATGGTAGATTATTCCTCCTCAGTGAGATGTGAAGAAAGTAGATGTTAGATGTGGTAGAAAATTATTATTATTTACTGTCAGAACTTGAAAAATATTGTAGAAATGTAGAGGAAATAAAACAAAGTCGGTGTTTGGAAAAATGAAGTCAAAACCATCTCTGAGGCATTTCATAAACAAAGATAACAGTTTAATCCAAACTAACCAATGCAATGATATTTATCCCAATCTAAAACTCTATTCTGACATTAGTCCTTATTGTTTCGTTTCTGTTAGAAAAGAAACACCTGAATTCAACGTGTCCACATCCTTTGGTCCTCGTACATAAATGATGGATCAGTTGTGTTTTCTGAGCTGCTCTACGTCCACAGCGCTGGTTTCTGGGTGCGTTTATACGTATAAGTGCACAGTCGAGTTTCTGACAGCCCTTTCTGCGGTTTTGATTTTGATAAATGGTATTTTCTCAGTCGTCTTTGACTGATGACTTCTGCTACGACTCAGTACAGACACTCATATCGTCAGCCTCCTGATCAAAGGCTGCCACAGATAAGGTCCTAATTCTCTATTTTCACTGTGTTTCTGTCACATTCGAGGTGTGGCTCAGAGAAATAATACCCGGCAGAACCTTCTTTTCTACGCAAATGCATGCAATCATGTACATTCTTCATACAGTCACTTCCACAAGTATTTGGACAGTGACGGATGTTGTAATTTTACCTCTGGAAACACCATCACACTGGATCTGAAATGAAGCCGTGAAGATATGACTGAAGTGTGGACTTTAACAAAAAATAATCTATTAACTGTTTATATTATTGGAATTAGAACCATTTTAAAGGTATTCAGTCTATTTTCAGAGGCTCGAATATAATTACACAAGGAGCTTCTTTTCTACGACACACAACAGGTACAATCTCAACCAAAAAAAAGTAGGAACACAAGCACAAAAGAACATGAAATCAAGGTCTGGGGGAAGAAAATAGCAGTTTTGAAAAAGTCTAAAAATTGTATTTGAATAAAGCGCAAGAACCCTGTTTTGGAAAATACATAATTTTCTCTTAAAAGTTCAAAATACAGATCATAATAGTAGAATAAATGGTGAAAAATGGCTTAAGAATTGTTAAAAATAGAGAAAAATTCAATTGGGAAGTGCCACAAAACTAGCACCAGGTCTTTAAGGATTAAAATGACTCTTATTTTCCTGAAGATATTTCAGGTTGTTCATGTTGACGATTTTCTAAAGCATAATTTGTAGACGTAAACATTTTCAGGATGTGATTTAGCTTTTTTCAGCCTAAAGCAGACGTCTGAAACTCCACTTACCAGGGTCCACTGGAGGTCCGGTCTGGGCCAGGCTGGACCACATTAAGAATTCCACTTTCCTCACACTAGGAACATGCACTTTCTGATGAACTCTCCTTTGAATGTATGTATGTACGATACAATCACAATACTAGGGTCATGATACAATATATCACAATATATCATGATACTGTTAAAAAAGGCCATTTTTTTGTTTCTTTTTTTAATATTTCCTAAAAGAATTGAACATTTGCAAACACTAAACACATTTTTATTGGATCAGAACAGGATCTAATGCTTTATCACCAAATGTTCCTCTGTAAAAACTTGCTCAAATGTTCATTTTCTGTTCGTTCATAACTAACATCGTAACATTATTTTTGTTCAATCCCATTAAAAGGAACTAACATCTGCCTCTCAGACACAAACTAGTGCTTTTAGGATGCTTCAAATCCATTATTTAATTAGAGAGTGTTAAATAAAAGTAAGTAAAATAAACAAAAAACAAAACTGAACCTCAGTCATATTTGAATAGATACCTAAAATTATCACTACTTTTTAATATCGATACAGTATCATGAAATGAGGTATCGTGATATATTGCAGAACCGATATTTTCTTACACCCCTAGTGATGGCAGGTACTTTCCGTCCATTTGGTGTCACTCCGGAATATGCTTCAACAAAGTGACTGACGTTCATACTTCCCAGATACTTTGCGGTTTGCTAGCTTGACAACCGTTGACAACAAATGCTGTCGGAAGCTGTCACCAGACTATCTATGACAGCACATCAGTGATTAAAAATAAATACAGGGTTATTCGATTTCATTACGCAATATTTTAATAAGGAAAAGCAATAGAAAACTCCAGCCAAGTCACAACTATTTGACTCACAATTAGCTTTTATTTCCTGTTTTACAAGAGTGTTCAATGTGTCTGCAGCACGGACCATCAATGCAATCAGATAGATAGATAGATAGATAGATAGATAGATAGATAGATAGATAGATAGATAGATAGATAGATACTTTACTGATCCCTTGGCAGGAAATTCTTGGTTCCGACAGCAGAAGAGCTGCACATACAGTAACAGGTTTCCGTTCATCAGGCGCCAAACGAGATTCCAGGAATTACAGAACAGAATTCAAGCACATCCATAAACATCCTCAGACATCATACACTATAGATCACAGGTCATGCAGGTTCGCCGCTCAGAACATAAAAAACTCCTCTTTCAAATGGTCACTGACTCATTCCATGGTGATGCTTGAGAACTGAAGGAATGCGTCGTGAAATCGGTTCATTCTTTGTGAATAACGCTGTAAAATAAAAGTGTGGATAGACTTAAAAAGGTGCGTTTGAGAGCTACATGTGAGCCGCACTAACACTAAAGTTTAATGTGAAGCTGGGGGGCCACAAAATGTCATCCAGCGGGCCTCATTTGGCTCCTGGGCCTCGAGTTTGAAACCCCTGCTCTAAAGCAAAGACAAAATTTAGGATTTAACACTATTTATAGGTGATTATGTTACTGTTTTACTGGTTCGACGCTTTTGAGATCATAACAGGAGTTTGATACCCCTGAAATAAAAAAATAAAAAAAGGCCAATACAGTAAGTACCTACACAACTGTGTGTGTGTGTGTGTGTGTGTGTGTGTGTGTGTGTGTGTGTGTTAACGCTGCAGCAGGAACCCATTTCTGATAAATCACAACCGGATGATGATGATGCTGTTATTTCACTACGACAATAACGTAATTGTAGAAAACAGTTACTTGGCTGAAATTACCCGTTGTGTAATGCAGTGATAAAAATTACTTGACGGCTTCCATTCCCCACTGCTGGTGTCAGATAGAGTGTGAAGGCGTGACTGGGGGGGTTATTGACGGGGCAGCTGTAAAATATGTCCGTCTGTCTGTCTGTGTGTGTGCACAGCAGTCAGGGTAAGCAGTTGTGACAACCTGCTAATGTACAGTACGTTCAACACTGATATTTTAGTCCCAGAGTCGCAGCAGGGTTCCATTAAACCGAACAGCGCTGATAGTAACGGCAGAAACGAGGAGCGCTGCAGTATTTACTGTGAGCGTGGAAGTGAACGGGTCAGAGGTGTAGAAATATGGATGCAGAAAGGCAGGATGTGAGTCACTGAGTTGTTTCATTGGACTCAAACATGGCCTCCATTCTTTATACCATAAAGGCGTTCAGATATTCTGATCCTCACCCGGCAGAGAAACCGTCTCCGTATAGATGCTCAGGGTGTGTCTGTGTAGGTCCTCATTTTCCCAGGTCATCATTCTTCTTGGTGGTTGTTCTCAGTTCAACTGGACTGGAGCTAAACCAGTCCAGTTGAACTGAGAAGAACTAGCAAGAAGAAAAGATACTCAGGACAAACTCATGTCAGTTCAAATGGACCCAAACGAGTGAACTTCAACTGTACAAAGGCACGTGATATGTGGAAAAACCAAAAAGAGAAGAGGCTTTATGAACGGAAGGAAATTCAACAGGAAATCCAGTGGCTGACCTCCAGACCAACTGCACAATCTGTCTATCATTGGTTCTTTTATATTCAATTGAGAATCCAGTCGGAAAACAAAAAAAAATTATTTAATTATTCATGTACAAATCAAAAATCAAAACACCACTTGTTTTTCATTCTTTCGATTGTTAGCACAAATTAAAAACTGGAAATAAGCAAATGGACCAAATGTACTCGTGCCTCACAGCACGAAGGTCCTGGGTTCGATTCCGGCCCCAGTCAGCAGAACCTTTCTATGTAGAGTTTGAATGTTCTCCCCGTGTCTGCGTGGGTTCTCTCTGGCTCCTCCCACCGTCCAAAGACACGCACCTATAGGTTGATTGGTTAATCTAAATTATCCATAGGTGTGAATGTGAGAGTGATTGTTTCTCTATATGTTCAGCCCTGCGATGAACTGGTCACATGTCCAGGGTGAACCCCGCCTTCGCCCTCAGCAGCTGGGATCGGCTCCAGTGACCCCCGTGACCCTAGTGAGGATAAAGTGGGATCAGATCATGAATGAATGGTGTGGTATGTGTGGACACACCAGGAAACTGAATCCTTTTTTTATTTAGTAGGAGATAGAGGGGTAATATATAATAATAATGAATATATCTGTAAATCAACACATTTATCTTCGTCACCATGTTTATGGAATGACTTCTCGTGTCTAAAAACAAATCATTGCATTTTTGATTGAATGGAAAAAACGAAATTATGCACTTCAGTTTTTTTTTTACATTCAGTAAATATCTGTAAAATTTTGCGCATACATCCAAAGGAAAAGCGACTACTATCTCATAGAAAGCTACGATTTCTTTTTTTAAGTTCAGATGATTGGGTAGCTTTCCTCAAATCAATGAAAGGTCCTTCCTGAGCGTCAGAAGCCGAGTGCGGAGCCAGCGTGGGGCTGACACAGCACCTGTCAGGAACAGGGAACGGACACATTTGACTGCAGTGACACTGGAGGGATGTCGCCTGTGCAATCTGGCTCTGCAAATCATTGTTAAAACTTGGCACAGCTTGCGTTGGAGGCGCTGTCCCTCAAGAAGGGCCGGGCACACAAGGCATCTGTTATACTCAGCATATTTATTCTTTCTTCTGATCCCCATCTGCTGACATGTTGCCCCCGCATCCTTTAAACAAACTCTCAGCAGCTTCTGTCACTTCATAATCCCAGACAAGTCAGCCGTTTACTGGGGTCGTGCTCACAAAACTTTCCCAATATGTGTCTAAACTCACTGAATATAATAGTGGATTAGATTCACATGTACACGCTTAAGATAAACATATGCAGTTTGGTGTCTAAACCAGAAGTGCAGTCAGTAGATATACAGAATGTACATAAATATACAGGATAGATAGTTTGGGTGCAATAAATATACTGTACAGATCATTATATACAGATTAATAAACAGATTATTATAATTTACACTATTAAAGTACAATGAATGTGTTAATAGACATAATAAATGGATCTGTTTGATTGGCACAGACATAATATACAGAGTATGGACACATTCTACAGGTGGATAGTAGTAGTATATACAGACTGAGGGGACAGTAACATACGAAATAATACATGTGTTTTCTGCTTATTGGGCGACACTGAGCTTTTCAGAAACATTCAGAGTGAATACACGTGAATAGATCAGTAATTTACAGGATGTTACAGTAAAATGGAGGTGCAGTAACATAAATGAATCTAAACTCTTCTAATCAAACAGCTGTTCCTCTGGTATAAATGCACCAATAATGAACCAGAATCAGAGCTACGGTGCATTTAGCTGTTGACCTTTGACCTTCCCCTGTGCTCATAAGAGTGGTGTCATGGCTGTAGGGGGTCAACAGCTGTTCAGGGGTCAGGCACCTGGTTCGGTTCGGTTTGGTTTGGTTTTCCTCGATGGAGGAGTCGAAATGTGACTGATGAGTGACTGTGGTGAGATTTTGGGACACATTGATGGAACTATTGAAATGATAACAGTGACATTTCCAGGTCGGGGGGGGCACATATATAAAATACATATTGCCTGTTTTTTCACTACTCTGCACAAGGGATCAATAAAGTTCTATGTAACCTAAACTAAAATAAGATAAATTAATATGATCTAAACTCCGGTAAAATGAAATAATCTTCTCTGTCTGTTTGTACATATGTTGTAAATCCTCATACAGTATTAAATCTGGACTATTTCACCGTATCCTGTGTTTCTCGGTCTGTCCTTGTCCAGGGGAGCGGGCTGCAGACTGGCCTTGTGGTCTGGAGCCCCCGGCCCGGACCTGCCCAAACGGAACCCACTGCAGAGAGTACTGGACCGGACCCAACTTTGGCATCACCAACTTTGACAACATCCTGTTTGCAGTTCTTACGGTGTTCCAGTGCATCACCATGGAGGGCTGGGTGGACATCCTGTACAGCGTGAGTTATTCCAACAGTGACTCCAACTCTGACGCTGTTTAAAGTCTGAATGTTTCTGTCAAAATAATGAAATCTGCTCTAATGTAAGAAGCAAAGCACTTCTGAGTTCATGAATAATTCCCTCTCAGAGCGGAGGGACTGTTTCCACCTCTGATGTGCTTTACATTTCTGTAGATGCACACCTGGGAGCGGGGACTGGTTTGTGGCTCAAAGGCACCTTGAAGGTTCCTGTTACTGTGGTGGAGAAGCGTGTTCGCTCATTTACCTCCTCACATATTCACTAGTGCTTCACAGACGGAAATGGAACATCCTCCTCTTAGAAATCTGAAACCTCACATTTATCTGTCCTTCTTCTGTCTGTGTTTGGAAACATCTGTGAACACCAGTTTTATGTCTTCAATAACAGGCCAGTCAAAGTCCGCTTCTGCCAGGTTCCACATTCAGATTTCCAGTGGAACAAACCAGTAAAAACAAGTGGTTCCAGGCACAACAAGCCCCGCCCCTTGCAAACATTTGACCTGATTGGCTCTATCTCTTATCATTGTGAAAACACGTTTTTGGTGACCTTGACCTTTGACCTACATTCACCAAAATTCAATGGGATCTTTTCTGGACCACCTCACACCTTTCCTGAAAATTAAATGGAAATTGATCCAGTAGTTTTTTGCGTAAAGTTGCTGATAAACAAACAGACAAACGGACAAACAAAAAGAACGAACAAAAACAACAGGCGAGGTAATAAAACTATAAATAATGACAACTTTTTCTCCTTGTTTTAGTGCAATAAAAACCACTAAAGGGTCGGTCCTCTGTACAGTCAGGCTGTTCTTTGTACATTTCTGTAAAAAAAAAAACTTAATTTTGAATCCCTGTATTACGCAGCTGTAATTTAAGTACTTTTACCTCAAAAGTTTATTTCTGTGAATTGTAACACGTGTCTTGTGAAAATACTTATTAAACCGCTTCATACACAGATTAAACATGGAGTTCAGTTCAGATCAGATTCAGATCAGTTTTCAACGCAGAGTTTATGGAACAGGAAATGTGTCACCGCTTAATCCGGCCCTAATGCAATGACATTTATCCCAATTTAAAACTCTATTCTGACATTTGTCCTTATTGTTTTGTATCCCAGACCCCTGTTAGAAAAGAACCACCTGAATTCCACATACTTCTGTCCACATGGTGTCTGTTGGTACTGTCAGGGCGTATGAGGAGATGTTCCAGACACATGGTTTGTTTTTCATGTGGGTCACCAGGACAGCCCTCCAGCCCAACAACTTTTAAGTAGTTCTTCTCTGTGTCACCAACCCAAACAGTTTTATCATCTAAATACCGGCACCTTTTCACGCTGCGACCCCCTTAAAAACACTCAATCCCAGAGTACAAAAGGAAAAAACCAAGACCCCCTTAAGGATGAGGGCGCTCCAGCCGAGCAGAAGTAAAAAATGACACAGTGTCTGGACTCACAGTCTCAGAGCCGCGTCGTTTTTCTTAACAAATTAGACAGAAATTTCAATTTGGAGGAGCAGCACTTGTCAAATAGGGAACAAAAGCTCAGAGGACAGACTTAGCTTCAGTAAGTACGAGTCAAATAGAGCCGGGTTTTCTAAGTGCACTGACCTGAGTGCTTCTGTCAGCGCAGACCATGTTACACACAGGCTTTGGAAAAGACACACTGTATTAACGCTAATAGGAGACGTTATTAATTCAAGTCACTTTAATGAGAATGTGTTGAAAATGATGCTCCGGACGTTTATCACAATATCTCCAGTGTCCACGTCGCAGAAACATTCACTTCACTTTCAACAGTCAGACGTGTTTCTTTCCTACGTTACAAATTCATCACCATTGATTTGACTGTTATCCTCTGAATTTAGCATTTTTTCAATTCAAGTCAAATATATATAAAAAAAAAAATCAAATCTTTGTTTCAAAGATAACAAAGATCAAACATATAATCGACAAGGCCACGGGATCCAACAACTCAAGTCAAATATTTTCCTGAATTTAATTTACTGATAATGTGGATTTTCATTAACAACTCAGACTCAATTCAAAGATTATTATTTGATGTCGTCGCTGTCGGGTGGAAACCTTTTATGTCCAAAACGCTTATTTTTCAGGGAAACTGGAAAAACGGTGTATATTCAAAGTATATGAATGGAGTGAAGAGATGTAGTCAAACGCTGTTTTTATTGGTTAAATATTTCTAAAACCATCAGACCAACGTGAAGGCTGACCAATAGAACCATTTTTTGACAAACAAAAAAGACAACCAAAAATGGACATAGGAGGTTTCTGCCCGACAGCAACAACATTATATGTATTTATCTATGTAAAGATAAAAGTTTTAAAAAAAAAGAACGTTTCTGGAAATCTGTCGCATTATGTTGTTTCCAATCAAGACAATTATTTCCTGTAAAAAAGCCAAAACTCCTCCTTTTCTGGGACAAATATGAAAGTAGAAAAAGAATAGAAAAAAGATGAAAATGGAGATTATAAACACATAATCTTTAATAACGCAACAACATTTTTTGCACTCTTATTTATATTTCTGTAATTATCATATTGATAATATATAGTCTGGTATCTATCTATCTATCTATCTATCTATCTATCTATCTATCTATCTATCTATCTATCTATCTATCTATCTATC
>JAPTYQ010050862.1:0-10410 GCA_029814465.1 Ostorhinchus cyanosoma
CCTGGCTTTTCTGCCTCCGTCCACAATAAGAGACATTATATAGAATAAATGTGTCTGAAATTAACCTGGATTTGAAAAATAATAAAGCCAACTATTCCATGATTAAAAACAAATTAATTTCACTAAAAAGGTCTGTTTTGAATGTTAGAGTCACCAGAAATGTGTGAAGTTAAAATGGGTCAAAGGTAAAACAGGTTGGAAACAGTGTTTAAAAGTGAATGAAGGAAAACTCAGGCTGGGATCATCAGTAGATCATCCTCACTGTGTTCTTTTGTGGAAAGATGGAAATTAGCACTGGTGCTACAGTCTGCTTTATTTACAGCTGCAATCGCTGTAGATGTTCATTAATATACACTGTCCCTAATCAATAAACAAATAAAATACTTGTCAATTATTTTGATTAATGGGTGAACCAGAAATGATCGTCATAAAGAAACAAAAAAAAAACACTAAAGATATTCAGGTTACTGTTGGACAAAACAGAATCCATTTAATAGAACAAATAAAAAATATTTAAATACTAAACTTTTGCCTGAAAACCTGATAAAATTCAAAAACAGTCCAAATGTATTTAAATGACTTCCAGTCTAGTTTCCATTGAATAAATGCAAACATTGTATTTATTTATTTTCTTCAGGTTTTGGGTCATCTCTAGCTGAGATTTCATTTATGAAACATAAGACACATTTTATACGGTTTATGATAATTTATTCTGGGATGCATTTTAACGTTGAAAGCAGCTGTTGCAGCAGTTTTGGAAATATAATTTCCTAATATTCCTTTAGTGGAAATGTAAACACAGTTACAGAAATGAACACAGAATACATACATTTCATGACTAGATAATACTGTATATTTACTTTAAACAATGCATGGTCTGTGTGATAAGAGCAGCAGCTCAGGATTATTTTTCATTCTTAATAAAGGTATGAATTACACAGTTATGGTTCAATAAGTTTCTCATAATCACAATAATACTGCAATACACTGATTCTGTCATATTTGACCCACAGTAAAACAATCATCTACAAAAGCATAATGGCACCAGTAGCTGAAGAAAAGAAGAAAATCCATAAAAAAGAAAAAAAAAACCATTAATTATGGATTTATTCACTGGACTGTGTTTGTATGTTTTCATGAAAATCTGGAATTGGAATAATATTCTCATCATAAGAAATATTCAATACGATATGTTGCATTTAAGGTACTACACAAAAATACCACAAAACAAAACCCTACAAACCAAGGTCAAATACTGTGTGTTTTTTGTTTGCTTTTTTAAAAACAGGTAAATGAAGTGAATCAATCTCAGATCTACCAAATATTTCATAAAAATCTGTTTAGATTCTCCTGTTTATCAACAGTTCAATCTCAGGTACTAAATCTGTACATAAAATGCACTAGTTTTATTTAAGTAATTAAAAAATAGCTACAACAAATTTACAAAATATGTATATATATATGAAATACTTTTTGCTAAATTAGGAGCAAGTTGAAGTCAAATTTAAAGTCATGGAAAATAATGACCCGTTAAAACAAATACTACAAAAAAAAACAAAAAAACAATTGATTTCAATATATTTAATTCAACTTAATCATTATTAATTTAAGTGACTGAAGTATTTAATTCAGTAAATGATGGTATAATATATTAAATCTGAGTTGTATAGTGTTCAGAACAGAAAATAAATACTATTAAAATATGAATAGATTCCTGCACTAACTATAGTAGAGGTCTGTAAAGAATTATAGATATAAAGATATTTAACCCATATGTGAGAGAATTACTGCTGCGTATGTTTGGTCCAGTTGGTCCATGGGCTTTGAGTGTTGAATGAACATATATATATATACATATATATATATATATATATACACACACACACACACACACACACACACATATATATATATATATATATATATACACACATACATACACATACATACACATATATACACACACATACATATACATGTACACACACACACACACACACACACACATAAATAGTGAAAATATTAACAAGTATCAACAAGTATTAACAAGAATAGAAGGAAAGATGTATTTGTGGATTAAAGATTTTCACAGCAACAGGGTAATTCAAGTGAGAATAAAAGGGTATCTTTCAGAGTGTATGACTGGAGAAAATGGGGTTCCCCAAGAGAGTGTATTTAGACAAATCTTGTTTTCTGTCATGATAAATAATATATATGATAAAATTGAATGTAAAATAGGTACGTCATTGTTTGCTGTTGATGGTGCACTACGAAAGAGAGGTAAAAATATTCTATATACAGTTAAGAGCCTACAAAAGGCAATTAATATAGTATAGGATTGGGCTGGAAAATGGGGATTTATATTCTCTGTGGAAAAACGAAGATAATACTCTTCTCAAATTAGAAAAATAATGATGAAATTAAGTTGACATTGTATGGTAAAGTGTTAGAGAAAGTAAATTGTATACAATTTTTAGGAATGTGGTTAGATTCCAAATTAACGTGGCCAATACACATCGAAAATATTAACAATAAATGTAAAACGATTATTAACATAATTAGATGTTTGAGTAGGAAGGAATGGGGGCAGACATGAAGCCTATGAAAAGAGTGTATGATGGATTAATAAGATCAATAATTGATTATGAATGTTTAGTTTATTGATCTAGTTTCTTTAAATGTGTTTGTCCTGCAGATGTTATTCAGAATACAGCTTTAAGGCTGTGTGCAAGGGCTATCAGAACCACACCAACATGTGCACTACAGGTCAAAGTAGATGAAACACCTCTAGAATTGAGAAGACTACAAATTAGTTTATCATATTTGGTGTATTTACAGGGAAATATAGGTCCTCATCCAGCAAAAGATATCCTCATCCTAACCGTGAAACATTGAAAAAGTAAAAGGGGTATTAGCAGAAATATACAAGAAAAGGCTGAGAAAATTGATGTTGCTCATTTTGCAATATGTCCAACTGTGATTCATCCACCACATCCCCATGGTTACTACCAGTTCCAGAGATAGACACAACTCTACTTGAGAAAATGAAGGAATACAAAGGAGATTAAGGATACATGGCAATGAGGTACCCATGTGGATAATTATTATAGATATGTTAAAATCCTTACTGATGGATCTAATGAACCAGACACTGGAATAGTTGTCTGAAGCATCAAGCGTTTGCATCAAGAATAAGAGATAATCTTTCAGTTTTTTCTGCAGAAAATATAGCAATTATAATGGCATTGCAGTGGGTGGAACAAGTTAAGCCAATAAGATCAGCATTAGAAAATCTTAAGTCAAGCAATGTAAGTGGCAGAAATGATTTAGTATGTGAAATTTTAGTTATGTTAAATTAAATTCATAGAATTGGTTTACATATAAGCTTTGTTTGGGTGCCAGCTCATGTGGGAATAGAAGGAAATGAGCTGGCAGACAAATATGCTAAGAAAAACTTAAAATCAGAAAGAATATTGGTATATAGTAAAATTGGTAAGGCAGGAGTTAAGTCAGTTATTAAGAGGGAAATTACAAAGCTGTGGCAAGATAAATGGAAAAAAGAAAGTAAAGGAAGAGTGCTTTATATTATTAGTCCAAACATTGGCTTGAGGCGCTGTGGCAGTAGATGTAGAAGAGAAGCAACTTTAATTACAAGACTTAGATTAGGACATACAGGACTTAATAAAACATTATTTTTAATAGGAAAGCAGGATACAGGAAACTGTGATAGATGTAACATTCCAGAAACAGTAGAACATGTCATTATGAAGTGCACAAAGTATAAACATGCAAGAAATAACATGAAAAAGAATATAGAGGACATAGGACAAACTTTTAATGTAAAAGATTTGAGCACTTTTTCGTGGTAGGCTGGGGGTACACAGCTACTGCAGCTATCTTAATATTGACAGGAGCAACTCTACCGTGACCCATCACATGACCAAGGTAGGTCACTGTAGCTCTGGCAAATTCACATTTGGCCAGGTTTACAGTTGAATTTGCCTCTGTCAACTGTTCAAAAAGGGCTCTTAGGGTGTGACCGCCAGATATCACTAAACACAACTAAATCATCGAGGTAGACAGAACTACCCTCTAACCCAGATGTGACCCTATTCATAAGCCATTGAAACATCGCTGGCACATTTTTTAAGCCAAAAGGCATAACTGTATATGAATAGAGGCCAGAGGGAGTAACAAATGAAGAAATCACCTGGGCACGTTGTAACAAGGGCACCTGCCAATAACCTTTGAGCAGGTCAAACTTAGAAACAAATTTAGCTGAGCCAACCAAGTATATGCAGTCATCCGTCCTAGGCAAAGGGAATGAATCAGTTTTTGTGACTGCATTTACCTTCCTCAAGTCCGTACAGAATCGAGGGGTTTTATCAGGTTTTGGCACAAGAATACAAAGTGAGGCCCAACTAGCAGAAGACGGAACTGCAATGCCATTTTGCATCATATACTCAACCTCATGGTTCAAACATTTCAGCTTTTCTGAAGCCACACGATAGAAACACTGCTTAATAGGCTTCGCCTCTCCCACATCAGCATCATTCACAATCCAACTTGTGCGCGTCACCAAAAAGCTGAGGGAATTTTCTAATCAGCTCAACCAATTCACCACGCTGGGTGTCAGACAAATGGGACAACAGAGAGTCAAGATTTTGGAGTGACTCTGAGTTTTTCAACCTGCCACATAAAACACTATCATCAGGGTCCAGGACCCTGTCTCCCTCTTGTGCCACAGTGAGTGTATCCACAGCCAGAGTTGGACTCACCTCATGACTCATGCTGCTGCCGCCAGCAGAGCACTGATAGTAGGGCTTCAAAACATTAACATGACATAGTTGTATTGACTTTTTACTTAATTTAAATCCGTGACTTTCTCTTTAACAGTAAATGGACTGGAATATTTGGCCTGAAAAGGTGAACAAACAAGTGGGGTCAAAGCAAGGACCTGGTCCCCAGGACTAAACTCGTGATGCTCTTCGACGGTCATACTGGAATTTCATTCTTTTCTGAGCCAATTGTAACTTCTCCTTAGTCAAACACCCTGCCATATACAAGTGGTGATGAAAGCCATTCACACAATCAATCAGATTTTTAGGTGCCTCCGCAGAAACCAAATTACCTTTCAAAGCCACCAGGGGACCGCGCACTGAGTGACCAAAGATGAGCTCATTTGGGCTAAAGCCCGAACTGTCCTGTACAGCCTCATGAGCCACCAACAACAGCACAGAAGACCCTCTTTCCAGTCTCTGTCTAGTTCCGTACAGTATGCTCGTAAAAGCGACTTCAGTGACTGATTGAAACACTCCAATGCTCCCTGACTTTGTGCATGGCATGCAGTGGACTGGTTGTGATTTACACCAAGTGTTTTCAAAATTTGCGCAAACGTGTGATGAAAAGTTTGACCCATGGCCACTTTGCACTACTTTGGGAATGCCAAAAACAGAAATAAATTGTGACAACTGCTTTTGTTGTAATGGACCGGAGAGGATAAGCAGCAGGATAGCGTGTACTTTGACACCGTCAACAAATACTGGCAACCTGATCTAACCATGGGCAACGGCCCCAAACAGTCAATGATTAGATACGCAAATGGCTCACTTACCGCTGGAATTGGTTGCAATGGTGCAGGTTACATTTTCTGGTTGGGCTTGCCAGTGAGCCACCTTGATCGTGAACAGTTTTCAACACCATGTCCCTAAACACATTCAGCACCACCAGTTGGAACACAGGCTCACACACAACCTCACCCTCACACTGAGACCATTTGCGAACTAACAGGTTGTCTTGGACAAAATAACCCTGCAATAAATCCTCAACTTGATCAGCTGGCACAACCTGATCATATAAATTCCCCAAAGAACCATCAGCCTTCTGTGCCGTGACCCACTCATTCTTAGACACAGTCTCCAGCAACAAAGGCAACAAAACAGGCTCAACAGTACTTGAAACATCAGGGACACCAACTTCACATTCCTTTTTACTCCTCGCTCGTGTAACAGCGCACACAGGAAAAACTTGACCCTCAGAGTCTTCAGGGGTATAGGTGTAGACACCACCACAAGTGGAGGAGGACCACAAGCCCAAACCGCGTTGCCACAGATGTCATTTCTCAGAATCGTGGACACTGAGTCTGAAATAAACAAATGCTTTGCCCCTGTGTCACAAAGCACGTTGATTGTCACACTTTCACCTCTGCCTTCCAGTGACACATGCGCATCAGCAATAAAAGGCTCAAAACCTGAGGTGTCATCACCGGCACCACTGACTTGGAATCATGCGCCGTTGCGCACAACATAACCGGAGCTGGCAAAGGCCCACTGCTTTTACTCTTTAACAGAGGACATTGATCTTTCCAGTGTCTTTCCCCATGACAGAAATCACACATTTGCTCCCCTATACCTCGCAGGATGACCAGGCTGACCCTGTTTCCAAGGACTGCCATGTTTAACAAATGGAGGGTGCGCACCTGAGTCCCAACTCAACCCAGAACGCACAGCCCTGCCTTGATGCGTGACCACATAATCGTTGGCTAAATGAGCCACTTTGAACACATTGTTCGGTTTACTCTCGTTCAAATATGTCACCACATTCCCAGGCAACACATTTTTGAACTGTTCCAACACAATGAGCTCACCCAGACACTCAAACGTAGCTACGTTCTCTGCTGCACACCAGCGCTGAAAATGGGACGTTAATTCCCTCATAAATACCACGTGTCTACACTCCACTGTCTGAATCTCTGCCTGTAAGCCTCCACTGTCAACTGATAGGCTTAAAGACAGTACTCTTCACCGTTTCATACGTCAAATTCTCTTGCGCACACACAGCGAATGCCTCCTGGTCCTTTTCAGTCAGCACACACTGCAGCAAGACAATTTTTTCCGTGTCGGACCACTGCCTGGCCCTAGACACATGTTCAAACAATGTAAAAAATGTATCAGGATCCCGTTCATTAAACTTAGGCACTAAACGGAGATTAAGAGTTATATCAGTGCTTTCACGTGCGTGCGCAGACCCAGACCCATCTGCTGCGCCCGTGTTAGACTGTCTCTCCATAACCCTGGGTCCTGCTAGCTCTATCTCCAGCCGGAGTAACCACTCTTGCTGCTCAAATGTCAGCGCGTTCTCAGTGTTAATTTCGTTGACAAGACAATGACGAAAACGACAAGTCAACAACCAGTTTTGCAGCGTTTAAGACTTTAATAAAAACTGACTAAAAATAAACAGGTGATGATGAAAATTATAACGAAATGAACTGTAATTTTCGTCTATGAATAAAGATGGGAGTAAAATGGATTTGGGGAGGCAAACAGGTGTGCGCGCACTGCACGTACCTGCCCGCACGCACACACACATGCAGCCCGTTCTTTTCCAGCTTCCTGAGCACATGCTCTTGGCGCTCTCATAAATGTGCAACAATGGCAGCTACCGGTCGATGATGAGTGGATTAATTTCCATTACGACAAAAAAGAAGACAAGACTAAATGCCGGGTTGAATAATGTGAACACATGCTTGCAGGAAAAACACCACCAATCTAAAACACATCTGCAAATCACTCATCCTGAAATTCATGCAAAGGTAAGCTCAGCATTTTGCTAGCTAATGGTAGTGTGAGCTAACCTTAGGAGGCTTTAGCTCTAGCCTCTCAGAGTAAATTAAGATGAAACAAAAGAATACAAGACTGATTGTGTTTGGTGTATGTAAAAATGACTTGTATGTGCTGATAGTGGAGTTTCTCCTGTTTAATTTGATGTGCAGTATGACCATGTTGCTACATAATTAGCACAGCGTTGTATATCTTTTGCTGCGCTGAATCTCAGGATCCCCCAATTGGGGGACCTTGGGGTTTTTAAAATGCTATTTTTTTTATTATTATTGGTGCTGATACTTTTAGTCGACTAAATGTACAACTAAAATCTCAAAGACATTTTGTCGTCTAAAACTAGACTAAAACTAAAATGATTCAGAAGACTAAAATGTGACTAAAACTAACATGACATTTTTGTCAAAAGACTAAGACGAAGACTAAATCAAAATTTGATGACAAAATTAACACTGGCATACTTGTGTACTACTTACACCCCTGGCAGCTCCTCTGCTGCCCCACCAGGCTCTTTTTTTAGTACACCCATCTCAAACAAAGACATCATGGAATGCTTTAAGCTCATCTTTAAGCATTCCATCCTGTGCCTTGAGAGAATAATGATCTGCTACTTTATCCAACTGGTCCCTTTTACACGTTTCTAAAAACTTGGCAGAGTTTTATGGTGCACTTAGTGCAAAGTCCCTCCTAAAGCACAACCAACAACAAGAGTAAGCGTTGCACTGATTAGACACACATTAACAGCAAACAGTGCCCCAGGACGTTCCCTCTGCCTAACCACAGACTAACTAAGCTTAGCCTAGTCTTTGTGCAGTTCATGGTGGGACAATTAAGAACAAAACCAGTGGGACACACAGCCCCCTGCAAGCAGATCACTGTGCGCAACCCCACGGAATGCTCCAAGAAGGCTGCAGAGACAGCCAACAATAACCAGCCCCTGCCACACTAAAGCCACAGTAAACACTAACCCATAGAGGAAAGTGCCCTTAGTCCTACCAGGGAACTCCCAGTTTAATGTGCATCTAAATCACCACTCACCTTAACTCTGCGAAGTGACTGTAACACACACAGCAGCCACAGTGACAAAACTAAGTGGACTTGAATAAAGAGACTTAGTGATGAGCCCCCATCTGTCAAGCCTGGCTCGAAGAGGTTGACATGAACCAGCACAGGATGGGAAGGTTATCAATATAAAGTGACTTATTTACATATTAGTACTCAAACAATATACCAACATATTAGTAACTGTGGAAAAACAACCAAGAAGTGCACAACAAAGGAAGACAAAGACAAGGCAGCAAAGCAGCCAAGATGCAGAAGCAGCACCAGAGAGCATGCAGCGAAGCCAAGGGAGCACAGCGCTAGCCTAGTGAGCGAGCACGTGCACGTCGGGAGCCCGTCTTTAAATACTCCAAGGCCATGCTCACTCCAGGTAGTGTGGGTACCTGGGAACCAACTGGAAAGGAGAGAAAAAGAAGTGCACACACAGGAGGAGAGCAGGAGAGACTGGAGGCACAAATAAACATGTAGACATACTCTGGGGTTGTCACAAGATATATGAAGCAAGTCATCAGGAGACAGAGTTATTACATTTCTATTAGAGTATTTAAAAAGAACAAAGATTAGAAATAGAGTATAAGGATTTTTTTTGCGTTTTATTTAATATGTATCATGTGAGTCATGAGAGATTATTCACATCTGGAGGATAGTGGAAATGCATGACCTACTGTAAGTTTGCAACTGCTGTTAAAAAATATAGAAGAAGAAGAAGACGAAAAGGCAGCTGAACTGACAGAGATGTGACAAAGAGTCTGTTGGGGGTGTACTCACTGATGCCAAGGGTTCAGATTGTAAAGCCTTTTTACGTGAATCTCCAATTTGTAATACTGGGCTATATGAATAAAATTAAACTGAAATTGAGAGCAGCAGATACTCTCAGACAGTATTACATTTGTTGAGATTCCAAGTGAACATGATGTAAAATCAGCAGGTCCTAGATCAGTTCATCCAGAGTCATTGCTCTATCAGTATGTGTGTATGTCATCATGTTGTGACTTGGGACACTGAGCCAAGATGGTGGGAAATCTTGGCTAGTTGCCCCAAGTCAAGTCAGTCTTGATAAGTATAAATAACTATAATCTAGATTACAATGCAATATATACTAAGTTTTGTAGTATATTGTAACGTTCTTATTATCTAACTCTGAATGACCTGATCTAATTGATGAATTGAACTCATCTCAAGCTGCTAATTCATGAACACAAAATCTAACTGTACATTTGAATAACATGTATTTCACTGCGTCTGTAAATATGTTGTCCTACAACTTAATACTTTTTTTTTTAAAATTAAACAAATAGTTCTTATTTAGTCCTTAACCATTGCTGTGTCCTCTCCCCTCCCTACTGAACCTGGAGGACAAGCACAGTAAGTACCTGGCTAATTAGCTAATACCCTACTAATCAAATTGGCAGCTGTGGGCCCTTTAAGGTTTGAGCAGCTCCATTAGCATCAGAGACTGTCGTCAGACCTCTGATCTTGTCCAAGATTCAGACCAAGAGCTTAACGTTTCCCATCCAGTGTTGCACCTTTACCCATTCACAGGGCCTGCTGATAACAGCCCCGCTGTCTGAAATGAAACGTTCTTATAAATGTCTCCCTTTACAGTAACTGACCCAACACACAAGCCCATATATCCACAAACACATACATCCACACATACAAACACACACACACACACACACACACACACACACACACACACACACACACACACACACACACACACACACAC
>JAPTYQ010050881.1:0-10410 GCA_029814465.1 Ostorhinchus cyanosoma
TATATAGAATAAATGTGTCTAAAATTAACCTGGATTTGAAACAGAGGATAGAAACTATTACAGGATCAAAAACTAATGAATTTTAGTGAAAAAAAAAGTGTCTGTTTTGAATGTCTGTGGTCGATAGAAATGTATGATGTTAAAATGGAGTCAGAGACAAAAAAAGGTTTGAACCCACTGCAGTAATGATTTAAAAAACTCTAATTATGTAAAAACATGGTTGTGGTCCAGTGGAGGAAACACAGCCTTTATAGTCTGGCCTTTCCCATTCGGACATTTCAGGTAAGTTTACCTTCCACAACTATTTTTAAAGCTATAAAATATTCCAGTCAGTTCCATGGTTAAATACTTTACCATCCTCATAAAACATACATTTGATTAAATTACCAGTGTATAATTCTGAACTGTGCATTAGATTTCTTGGTCCTTTCCATTAAAACAGCCCTCCTCCTTCTGGAACCTTCTTAAAGGTGCTCTGTTTCCCTGGGGACTCTTTTCACTGGAACACCTGGAACCAAACAACAACTAAAGTAAGTTCACTTCTCCCTCCATGACTCCATCTGTCTTCACTTCCACATGTTATTCTTCATTTTTTCAGCACCCTGTCCACACCAAAACCAAAAAAAAAAAAAAAAACCCGCCAAAGTGCATGAATGTGCTTTTTTCCAACAGTGTCCAGAACATGAACACGTGTTTGAGGCTGAACTTTATGACTTCCATTGTGTGATTGATGGTTTTTAGGCTCAGGATTTTACGGCTTATGAAGAGTTTCAGTGAGTGAAACAGACATGAAATAACGGTCACAGTGTGGGTGAACGAGCGCTAATAAAATCACAAATGTCTTAAATAAGCTTTTTAGATGGAGTTGAACATGTCCAGTGTGTGTGTCTGATTGGGCCACGCCTCCTTCTCTAATCAGTCCCATTGTTAATTACTCTGGTTCTGCTCCGTGCACATACTACTGTCGAACTCACATTTATCAGCCACGGCTGTTGCTTTTGTGGTCGATTTCAGCTCCTGATGGAGACACGAGAACATTAATCCACGAGTCAGTGAACAGAAATAATCCCAGCTCCATAATGAATACCTGTTTTATTCATCTGCTGCTGATATAGTGTGTAATACAGTAAAAGAACCAATAAAGAGGCGAAAGTAGCAGCGAAGGCACACATTGTTTTTGTACCAAATGTATTTGACACAAGAATACTGAGCATAAAGTAAAGAAAAGAGGCAGGAAACTCACACAGACTCTTTGTTTGCTTTGGTTTTCTATCCCAGGGGCATCATCGAAGAAACTCAGAGCATATTAAAAATACTTTTGTCATGAAAACAAGTTATTAAAGTTTGTGCTGAATGACTTGAGAATATTCTCCCAGGAAAATGTTTCCAAGAATGTCTCTGGTGTTGGATGAGAAGATGAATAAGTAAAATAATGATTAATGGTTGATGATGATAATAGTCAATAATACTACTAATAATAATGATGATGACACTGACAATAGATAATAATAATAATAATCATGATGAAACACTTATGAGCATGTGTTAATAAAAAATAAGCGGTTGTGGATGAAGAAGCACGACGCAGAGAAGGAAGAACTCCACGGTCCTCCGCTCTCAAAAACTTAAACTCACCCTGTCACATGACCTTCTCTCGCCACAGTACGCTTCCGTCTATCCATTACAGTAGTCCCCATAACAGAAACTATATAGACGCACTTTCATTATACCAATAAAATCAACAAAGCAAAAATAAATCATCTTACAATAATAAAAATAAAGTTTATTTATATCGACAAAATGCTTTACAATAAAATCATAGGCATAAAAACACACAACTACAAGATAGAAAAAAGTTTGATTCGGTTTATATTAGATAAATAAAACACTTATCATAGTATTTACAGTTAATTTAGACCACAGGGAAGTGTTTGAAAATGCATAATTCCATAAAAAAAAAGCACAAATATCCCTGCTTTAAGAACAGAACCTTCCTGTTTCCAGGTTTAGTTTCATTCACATCATCTCACAGAAAAAAACAAACCATTTGTAGCTGATTTTTCCTTAAAAGTGCAAAAACAACTTCCACATCCTTGACAAATGGCTCAGCTGAATCTGCACTCACTGTAAACACCAGACATTTATTTATTTACCCGTAAAAACGTGTGTGTGTGTGTGTGTGTGTATGTATGTATGTATATGTATATATATATGTGTGTGTGTGTGTGTGTATGTATATACAATATATCATCACTCATTTTGATCATGTCGCCAAAGGAAAGAAATGTCTGATTTTACAGACGGAAAAAGATGAGATGATTATCTGAGGAAGAGAAGAAATAAAGTACAGTTGTGTTAAACAGGTAGAGGTGTGTGTGTGTGTGTGTGTGTGTGTGCGTGCGTGTGTGTGTGTGTGTTGAGTTTGATCAAATTCAACAAAGAAATGCGCCGTCTAGCCTGTACACAGACAGATGGAGGAGGAAAAGTCAGCCACTGAAAAACTGCAGAGGAAATATTCGTTTAATATTTGATAAAAACCGGAGGATTAATGTGAGTAAATGGAAAAACAGTCGATGTTTGTTTCAGGTCGAAAAATTATTATTATTCATTAGTCATGTTTCTTACTGACAAAAACATGTTAAAAATGAATCAGAAGTCTGTGAATTTTGGTTTTGTCGTGTTGGATCTGATTTGAAATGTAATAAAAGAATGTCATTGGGTGACGTTAAACAGAAAAACAGGTTTATGTGTAAAAGATTAATGTTCAAAGCCACTGAGAGACTCTGTGAATATAAATGATGTTAAACTTCAGTTTCCTGTGAACAGATATACAGCAAAAACAAATGATGATAAAAACAAATAGACAAAGGAGAAAAGTTTAATGAAGTAAAATATGATGTGAAATATAACTTTTGTTTACTGACTTTTCATAAAAATTCATTCATATTTGGAACACAGTTATATGGTTTATATTGTGGTGTTTTTATGATACTGATCTCAGTAAATCAGGTACGTTATGGCAGTTCTTACGGTATTCGGCCTACTATACCTACATATTTTCGACCTTTTGTGTTAGGGGTGATCATTTTCGATCCATTTTCGGTACAGTGAAGGACACCAATTTCACAAAATATGTTACCAGAAATATAACTGATGTTCACAAAACAATGCCAGCACACTGCTCTTGTTTTGTTGTGTCGTTTGACTGTACCAAGTGAAAGTGAAACTTAAGTCACTTTATTAATTTCTCCGAGTTTCCTGCTGGTTGTTCAGCTCATTTTCCTTTTTCCTGCCTTTGGAAACTTTAATTTCAGAACGCAGGACATTTGTTTTTGGAACAGTTTGATCTTGTGACTAAATCCAACCCGATCTTCTAAAAAATGCCACGAGCAAAAGGTATTTAAAGTATAAAGTCAATCAGACGAAACAAAAAGCCTCCACTCACACAGTTTAGACACAACAGCCCCAACATGTATGGTCTGAAAAAGGTTTATCTTATTATTATTTATTACATTTACTCGTCTTAAACTTGTTTCTTAAATATAGACACGTCTGTTTTTCTTATTAAGCAGAACTTTAAAACTAGCTGTAATTGGAGTCCAAAACCTCAGTTCAACATGCGGTGAAGGATTATTTATTGGCAATAGTTAACATTTTTCATGAGTCAAGTAGTTGAGGAGCCGATTGGGAAAGAAATGTGCAAATGGTGACATAAGAACCAAATCTGGCACCAGGATTTCCCCGCAGATCCTCAGTGAATCTGCCGGACGGGCCACTTCCAAATCCAAGACGACGGCCACCGATCTGTCAAGCCGCATTCTGCCAGATAAATATTCCTCATTTTCTACAAAACATAATTAAATATTTACCTGAAAGTGTTCAACTACGGACATTGATCCAACAGTTTAGAAAACCGCGGCTGATCTGTACATGTATTTGTTTTATTTTGTATTTTTATTTGCAAATAATAAAAAAGTCATTAGAATTTTATTTAATGGACGCATATTTTTGATGTTATTTATCAGCTTTGATATTTATTAGGACCGTACTCATCCTTATCTTTTACTGTACAGTTCCATAAACACTTGATTTTTATTTATGTTAAGAGCTCATATTAGTCTGTAATCTGCAGACGTCGCTGCGTTTCTGTCTTTTAATATGATCACCCGAAAAATGCGATGAAATCATTCATTGTGGAGTTTGTATCTTAGTCACTGTTCAACGTGGAACAGCAGAGGAAAAAGCTTAAAATTGCATCAGTCATATCTCTGGGGCAGGTTAAATTTTTAATTTCACCATATTTTATGAACAAGTATTCTTGTTTCAGATCATTTGAATGATTAATATTTTAATTGGTTTTAATTGTGTTATTGTAATGTCTTTATTCTGTTGTTTTTTTCATGGAACTTGTTTGTTTATGTCGGGACTCGAGGTGTAAAAGGCTTCAGGGTTTCAGTTCTGCACAGAATAAAAGGGAGGAAACCTTCAGACTGTGTTTGATCAGCACTGACTTCCCACCAGTCGAGAACCATTTCCTTTCTTTGCTTTATATTGTCTTCTTTTTTTTGTATCATTTCTAATTTCTGTTTTTCCACATTTAATAAAGGTCACATGATACTGACTGTTCATCAATATCCAGTGAAAAATTCAACGACATCCTCAGAACAAGTCTGTTCACCACTTCAGGTAACATCTCCATTATCTCTGTCTGTCCATCTTTACATAAGATCTGGTTTTCCTTGTATTGTAGATAAACTTTAAGTAGAAGTTCCTACCTGTGTAAATGATCTTTCTTTTGTTAGTGCCTGTATCTGGATCATCTGTGAGTTTATATGGTTGTGTAGTTTTCTAAAGGGGACGCTACAGGCACAGCTTTCCCTGCTCTTGTCTTCCCTCAGGTTCAGGATCTGGTCCACAGGTTGTTGTGGATCATCGGGTCCACCTGCCCTGGTTCCTCACCTGACAGTGGTTCTTCAGGTCGGCTTTAAAAGCAGCTGGAGCTCCAGCTCAGTTGGCTGGAAACTGTCCAGAGTTAAACAGCCCTGCTTGGTCGTCCGACATTTAGCCCCACTTAACTTTTGGATGGTCCCTTTCATCCTTTTTATCCCCTATTTTGACCAGTGTAATGGAAATTAAACTTCTTTGTTTAAACTTCTCCCCAACACCCTCTACCGTATGTAAAAACAAAGTACAAAAGATGGCCGTATTCAATTTTTTGCTTTCTAACCTCTCAGATATGGGCTAACCTTTCAAATTTTTATCCAACTTTATTCATATTGCACTTTTCATACATGTGGCACAAAGTGCTTCACATCAGACCCCCCATTGTCCCACAGTCACAAATGGAGATAAAAATAAGAACAAAGTAAAGCAGTGTTAAAAAGTAAGGGTTTAATTAAAAGCTAAACTAAAAAGATAGGTTTTAAGTTTACTTTTAAACATATGAACACTCGCAGCGGTCCTCAGGTAGACTGTTCATCTTAATGTGTGTAATGTGCAAAACAAACAAATAACCAAAATCAAATGCTGACAGTTTTTTTTAGGTTGAACAATTAAAAAAAGGAAGCCAATATGAGATTAAAATATATTAAGTGTATTTAATATGTAAAAAAAAAACTCTGGAGTGCACCTCAGCACAACTGTAGTGTATAAAGTGTAGTTTGAGTTTCTTATTTTTTTACTTAAGTTTTTATTGAAATTTTATAAACATATAGTCACCAAAAACAACAAAAAACAAACCTTTCTTGGGTACACTGTACAACATTTCACTCACGTCATCCAGTCCTTCCACTATTCTGGGTTCTGTATTCAGTCCATTTATTCCATTTTTTTTATCCATTTGTGCTTCTTGTAGTTGCATTTTGTCAGTTATTTTTTTCCATTGTATATATTCCTTCTATAATTGTGATCCTTTAGTCCTTGGCTGGCGGTTCTGTCTTTCCCCAGTTCCTTGTAATAGCTTTTTTGCAGCCACTAAAAGTACCTTAAACAGGTATGTCATTTCCCACTAAACTTCCATCAGACAAGTTGCACAAATTCAGTCCATCTCAGCACAGTGGAATCTAATACCCTATTATATGTTGTAACTCTCCACACACCAAAACAGTTATTTTCTCACATTTCCAAAAGAAATGTGTGTGATCTACATCCAGTTCTCCACATTCTGTCCAAGCAGTTTGAGTTTCAGTACCATGGACAGTGCTCACACAGGCCCATCAGGATCAGCACCATGGACAGAGGCACTACAGCATCTGTTGGACACAAAAGCTCTGAGAAAAGAAAAACTCAAACCAGCAGAAGACTAACCTAAGATTAGACAAATCTACAGGTGTCAGTTTTAAAGTGCACTCCCAGGCTTTTCCGACGAGTAAAAATAATCAAATTAAAAGTATTTTGCGTCCACTGGGCCCACGGATTCTATTTAATTTGCTTCATTGATTTACCTCTGCTAGATATGAAGAACATTTTTCAGGCCCGTGTTTCAGGTTCTTCTCATAAGATGAGAAAGCTAGAGCTCAATTACTCAAACTGCCACTATTTGCACAAGTCCCTGCTCTGCTAGGATTCTCTCAAGGCAGAACAGTGGGTCTTTTTTCTGTCTTTTGTACAGTGTTAACCACACATTGAGCCAATTTTAAGCGAACAATGCTGGATCATATTGACAGGAGAATTGGAGAGTGTATTCAAGTCAAAAGATAAATCTGGTGATTTCCTATACTTTTATTGGCGTCTGCAAATCCCGTGGAAAGACTAACGGCGGCAGTTAATCCAGTCTATAGATGGTACCGTCCCTATATCTGTGATCTGATTTCTCTTATTGATCTGTGAGTGGAACTTCCCCGTCGTCCAACAAACAATTAAGAACATATCTGTACATCAGCGCCACAAGTTTTTAATAAAACAGCAGCCGAGGACATGCACATGACCTCAATATACAAAGTGAACATCAGCTGATATATGAGTGTCAGAGTAAGAGATGAAACCAAGATCGATGTTTTTTTTGGGTTTTTTTGGTGGTATTTTATATTATCTTCTGTTTTGCTATCACATCGGTGTTACATCGATAAACCCTGTACTGTACTGACTGTTGTTTCATGACCACAAATCTCATTCATATTTCTCAAGTATTTTGCTCAGTTTCTCCTCACTTTAGATGTATTTGTTCACTTTTATGCATCATCTCAAAATTTTGGGCAAATTTTCCCCTTATTTTTTAAGCGATTTGCTCATTTTATTCTCATTTTGCAAGTTTTTGTACATTTTATTTATGAGGTAAAACTGTATTGGACACCTTATTTACATATATTGACAGGATTCGTGGATCAACAGGTATTAAACAGTTCAGATCAGTAGGTGGTTTTGGTCGTCGGTGGAGGTTTGGGTCTTTATGGGTTAATAATTTTTGGTGGTCGCTTTGAGTGAGATCCACCTGCGTGAACAGAATGAAGCTGTTGATGAAAGTTCTGTCGTGTTCAGCCTATTACACCTCCATCTCTAGGTTTTACAGACTGTAATTCAACAAGTATGAGGCTAAATGCCAGCTGAGTATTTGGCAGCAGGCTTAATGTACGGCCCCGTTCCAACAGCCAGTGTGCGCTTGGATTGATAGGTTGAACGGTTGCCAGGTGGAAGATGGATTGGGGTTTGGTTCTTGTAAGTTACATGAAGTTGACATTTCCAGGTTTGTTTGTTCTTTTTTTTTGCCAAAAGCACTACAGTACAGGCCAAGTTACACCACATATTAAAATTAAAGCCTCATTTTATGTTAAAACAAACCAAACAAAAAACACACACTCTTAAGTTGACAGACAAGAAAAAAATGAGCTCTGCACAGAATTCTTCACTGATGTTCATGTTCTGCTGAGTCTGTCACTCATGTTTAGCACCAGCCGTCCACAACCCAAAGTATTAGGATTTTATGTTTAGCTTTGGACTAAATAAGGCATGAGACTGTGCATCAATAATAGATTTAGGATGTTAAACATTGAACTGGAACAAACTGAACAGGGATTTGAATTTGGACCCAGTAGTTTTAGTTTTGGACTCTTTTTCTATATCAGTCCAGCTGCTTTTTGACACCTGTTGAACTCCACGAAGCAGTTACACAGACAAAAATAATCATAAAATAAGCAACAAAATGAACAAAAACAGGCAAAGTGATTAATAAGATGAACAAAAATGAATAATAATCCAACAAAATTATGAGGAACACGAATAAAATAAGCCAAAAACTGAACAAAATTGTAGAAAAAAAATAACAGAACAAAATAAACTAAATGAACAAAAATTAATATATACAACATAATGAATAACATGAAAAACTATGCAAAAAAAATTACAAAATTATGTAAAAATTAAAGAATAACAATGAAATAAGTAACAAGTATTTGAATTCGGTCCCAGTAGTATTAGTTTTGGACTTTTTTCTAAATCACTCCAGTTGTTTTTTGACACTTGTTTAACTCCATAAAGCAGTTCCAGGGACAAAACTCAGTAAAAACACAGTAGAAAATTTTTTTTTAAATCCCAGTCCGGATCCAGGAAGTTTTGGAAGGATTCTTTATCATCGCAGAACGGGCCAGTGTCTGGTGTCGGGTCTGCTCCGGTGTCCCCCTGGCCCCTCCCCGTGGTCCCTCCCCCAACACTCATGCTGACATCAGACTCACCCCCTGGTCCCTCCCCCTGGCCCCTCCCCTACATTCATCCTGACATCAGACTCACATGTTCATCATAATCAGCCCTATTTAAGGCTCCACTTCTGCTGTTATGTACAAAATAAATAAGACATAAGTCAGGAGTGCAGATCTGGGAAATCTCCCATTTTTATTCATCACAGACTTTTATACAGGAATAAAACGAACGCTGTACATGGTTCGACTCTTTGGCTGATCTGGTGTTCGGACCTGGAGCCGAATGGTTGTGAAATCCACTTGTTTTAGTCCCTTTGACCCCGTGTCAGGTCTCTATGACAGGCTACTGCCACCCAACCAAGTCCATTCCATGAAACAGAACACACATTACTCTTATCAGTAAAGACTTCACTCTACAAAATAAAATACATTCTAAATACTATCAAATAATTCACCATATAATTCGATTCAATTCCCATCATACTCTCTGGACTCCCACTGTTTTGTCCTCAGTGTTACGATGTTCTTGTTTGAATAAATCTGGACTGCCTCGGTCAGTCCTTGGTGGAGGTCTGCGCTCTCAAAGTGCTTTTCCAGTTAATTCTACTTTTATTTTATAATATGTTTTTGTTATAATGCAAATGCTTGACACCGTACACATTTAGTTTAATGTAAGCAGTGGAAAAGAAGAGGCACAAAGTCAGCTTTTGCTTCTAACCTTTTCCTTTTTTTGGTTTTTATGTTTATTATAATGATTATACTAAGTGCAAAGATTAATGTACAAACCAAAACTAACTAAAAAATAAATTCATTCATTCATTCAAATTCAACACAAATATATAAAAGTGTAAAAAGCAATGCATCACTAAAGGGAACATGGAGTTGTTTTCCTTCAGTTTGGACCATTTGTGTCCACTGGTACCCGACAAAGACCTCCCAAACATGTGTTACTACTTCACAGCCGCTCTAAAAACCAAAAATACTTCAACCAAAGAAAGAACACTGAGAGAGTGGCATGAAGAAGGCCTGAGCACGAGTGTTAAACAGACACCATGTCATTAACGGCGGTCTCCATGATGAAGTAATCCCAGCTTCACCCGTGGCTCTAATTACTACAAAGAAACTAGCGTGAAAGAAATAATGAGAGTGAAAGTATGGCACAGAGCGTGGATGTATGTACGGCACGCTGGAGGATGAAGAGAAAGAGCGAGGGAGCAGAGGACGGAGGAGAGAAATTAGAAAATGAAAGGTCAAGATGATAATTGTATAATGCAGAGACAGTTGGAGGACGATCCGGAAAATGATGAAAGAAAAAGAAATGAGAGAAAAATGAAAGAAAAAAGTAGTAGGAAGGAGAGAATATCCCCTCGTCTGTCTCTGTCTCTGTCTCTCTCTCTCTCTCTCTCTCTCTGTCTCTCTGTCTTTCTTTCTCTCTGTCTGTCTGTCTCTGTCTCTCAGTCTCTGTCTCTATCTCTTTCTCTCTCTCTCTCTCTGTCTGTCTGTCTCTCTCTCTCTCTCTCTCTCTCTCTCTCTCTCTCTCCTTCCACTGTCACCATCATCAGTCTTTGCTCCTGTTAGTTTCTGTAAATTACAGTCTGGTTATTTCCAGTTCTATATGTAAAATCTCATCAAATATCTTCTGTTATGATTCAGCTTTGTACAAATAAAGTTTGATTTGAATTGAATTTACAAAGATATTTTAGAGGCTTTCTGTCGTATTTCTACTCAAATATTTTGACAATATTTCTCAATAAGAAATGAAGGCGGGCCTAACAGGCGC
>JAPTYQ010050892.1:6802-19879 GCA_029814465.1 Ostorhinchus cyanosoma
ACACACATACACACAGGCACATGATAGGTGGAGCTTTAGTGTTATAATGCAGATTTGTGCATTTATGCAGAATCTAGAGAGGGAGCATAATAGGTTGTTATTTGAACTGGAGTCTGTTTGATCTATTTAGATAAATCTTTGTTCCTCTTTTTAATCCAAAAGAGTTGCAAAACTGTTTACAATAACGCACTCACTTTTGTTTTATCATGTCAGATGGTTAAAAAAAAATCTGAAACGCCGCACACATTTCTGTCATTTACATTATTCATGTTCAATAATATGACATTTTATTGATCTATTGTTTGACTCTTTAACTAAAACAAAGCTGTTTTATTCCTTTTTTACATCTTTTATCTGGTTATTTTCAATGAAATAGTGCCTTTGTTTTACATATGAATAGGTGTAAAAGCACATACATAAACCGCTCAGGGCAGGGATTCACTTTTGCTGATTTAATCCCTGTAAAAGAAAGCTTTTTTTCTGTTTTTTTTTTATATTGTTCCCCTCCTCTGTGTTTATGAAATATATGTGGCTCAAGGGCTGAAGACACATCTGTGATTTCTGCCTGTTTTTACAGATTTACTAAAGTTGGTTCAGATTCCAGCTTAATAAAATGGTGCAGGAAAAAATGTCAGTGAAAAGCCACCGATGTGTCTTGGAGGACAACAGTCACGCACAAGCACCCCTGTGAGGAGACGCACTGAGTAGATAGCACTGAAACTATTACAGTTAAAACAGCGTCGACCATTTCATTGTTTAAGATGAAGGTGAAAGGCAGTGTGTGAGTGTGTGTGGGCGGTGACTGATGATCCCGATTCAGAGAGGGGACCTACACAGCGTCTAAAACAGATTCAAACTCCAACACCCAGGTATACACCACCTGCACCAGAAGTCATTTAAATGTCCTCCTGGGCCATCGTAACATCAGGAAAATTCAATCACCCTGTCTGCTGTTGGAGGGGGACAACGTTCTCAGAGATTACTTGCAAAGAAACTTAATAGCTAAGAGCATTAAATGCTGGTTGTTGCTAGCACTGCTGCCAATAGTGAATAAATGATTTTGGCAGTGTATACAGACAGGGAAATCAATACCAGAGGGTTTTCTGTGGTGTTGGGCTTCTGTATTCATGTAAACATGGGAAGTGGTTTTCTTCACACCTCAGAGCAAGATTACCTCTCACCACTGGAGGCCTGCCCGAGTGCAGAGGAAGATGCAGCTCTCAGCTTGAGTCTGCCACTGGAAGGAAAATGATATTTGAACAGCACATATTCCAATACGATGTATGCAAATAGCAGGCAATTTTTTTCCCGTTGCCCACGCTACATGTCGATGCAGGGAAAATCTCCACTTTGATAACTGAGTATTCAAGCAGAATAACTGTTGCACATTTAGTGACAGCTGCTTGAAATTGTGTGATCAGAGGATAAGCCAAAATTTCATGAAGTGTCTCTATTATGTTTAGTCTAAGCCTCCGGTGCATTTACTTTTCTTGCTCCCTTGTTCGCTTTTGTGACCCCTATCTTCACCCAGACTTTTGTTATGGGGCAGAAGGAGGGATGGAGACGAGAGGCTGAGAGGAGGATAAGGAGGAGGCAGGGAATGTGGTGGTGTGAGGGGGCTACTGCTCAGCCATAGTGACCGGGTGAAAAGGCAGTGCAGATGTAATTTGTCCTCAATGGCTGTTTGGGAAGAGTAATTGTGGTGACATTGGCGGGTCGATAGTATGGATTTTTTGTTTGGAGTGCCCTGTGTGTGTGGTGCTAAGGGGAGGCCAGGAAATATAACACTGCTGCTCAAATACAATAAAAATGGATCGAGGGTGTGGTGGTTGTTTGCAGAGCTGGTAGCCATCGTTTGGCTGTGGATGTCATACTGTAGCTGCTGTGGTTATCAAATACACCCCGCCGTTCTGCCCTATTAACACCAAATGTTCAAGGCTTCAAACAGGTCTTTGAAATAGGTTTAAATGCCGGAACAAAACCATCATTTAAGATGTACTTCACTGGAGCAAATTTGTGTCCAGATACGACACAAAAAGATTGGCTGCGTGTTGAAACAAATGTAGACTTGTAACACTCTTCTTAATGTACAGCTCAGTAAACCATGACACAATGAAGCACAACAGACAAAAACACTATCTAACACTACAGACACCACCTCACCACAAGTGGTAAATGTACACACATTATTTACTCAAGTAAAAGTCCTGATACTTGTGTAAAAAAAAAAAAAAGACAGCCGTAAAAGGTATAGATTGGAATTCTTTACAGCAGTAAAAGTGACAAAGTACAGGGTGTAAAAATTAGGACATTTCTGGCAACTGTTGGAACAGGAAATTCACTGAGGGTTGTGTTATTACTGGATTGAAAAAAACTGTTAAACCATTCGAACCAATGGAAATAATAATCATTAACTTCTCTTTCCTATGTACAATTCAGTTTTCAGTTTTCAGTATCAGTAACAGAAATCAAAACATTATGGTTCCTTTTCTTCTTTTTTCTTGTCTGTGTCATCTTGTTACATTTGCTGCACAGACAAATGCACCAAAGTATTGTCTTTTCTAGGCTGTGTTATGATCTTATTTATTCTGGCTGAAATCTATCTTGATATTGTGAAGGTGTGCAGCAATGCAAAATAAAAATAATCAATAACCTTCAAATGCATTAAAACTAAGGGCATATATAGAATAGATATGTATGTTAAAATGCAGAGCGTAAAAGAAAAATAAATGCTTAAATAAAGAACAGGTACCTGAAAATAGTACCTACTAAGACAACATGCATTAATACACATTGATGTATGTGCAGGAGAATGCAAAGTGATTAGCTGGCATCATTGCATGAGTGAATGTATGGTAGCAGTAGGGGGTAAGATAGAGGCCTCAGGGGAGGCCAGTGGACGCCAGGTCTGGTGTCCCAGTCAACTCTAACATGATCAGGCAATGGTGTGTGAGCGCAATGTGTTTTGTCCAGCCTAAGAAATGTAATGAGGGAGAAGAAAAGGGGTTATGACACAGTGGGTAGACGTACGCTGTCTGTCTGGCATTAGATGCAGAGGGTGTGAGGTCAGCATGTTGATGTGAATGTAGAAAACATGTGCAGGCACTGATTTAATGGTATATTGTGTCCAAGATCACCTCCTGGATCCCCTGTTCCCTCCTCAGCACCTTAATTTTACATAAGGTGTCAAACAAACAAGCACACATGAAGGAATACTAGATTTCTTTGGCTTCTGTCCTGGAGCCTGCTCTCCACGTCTTTGACAATGAACAGTGCGTGTTCCTTCTTAATAGACCAGGACCACCTTGTCGAACACAGCTAGGCCAGCTTCGTCTGTGTCGCTGCTGTCATCTCATATCAGCTCTCGTTTCACTCCAAAGAAGTGCTCTTTGGGTAAAACCATTAACAGAGTCAACAGACACAAGCAGGACCACATTTTGACACTCAGCCGCCGTCCTGATGTAACCGAGCACGACACCTGACGTGGGGAAAAGGTCACACGACTCGTCAAAGAGACAGGGGTGCCTCAGACAGAGAACGCAAGGATTCAAAAATGGACGCCTCCCGACGGTGATGATGGACACATGGCTGAAGTATGGCCTTCTGGGAGCGGTGGGAGGAGTGGACGTCCTGCCAGGAACTGTCCCTTCCGGTTCCTCCGGCTTGCTGACGAGTGGTGTCCTCGCTGATTTCCCATGATGAGGCTCACGCTAAGTAGGCAAATCAAATGTGGTTAAGTGTGGACAGTTTCACATATAATCTGTGCTAACATGACTGTTGTCAGAGTGAGCAAAAGTTTGGTACATATTGTTCGCATGATTGTTAACCCTTTAAGCGCAAAAGTTGCAATATTGTGACAAGTATATATTATATACATTATATATAACTGAATGAAACAGACAGCTTTTTGAAATCTTGATATCAAAACTGAATACGTTTTGCAAAAAATAAATAAATCAGGCACCTAAAGGGTTAATTCACCAAATGCCGCTTTAGAGGGGCTGCTTAAATCTGGCTTAACCCATGCAGACCCAAGCATCCACTGGCAAACAAAATCAGTCACTAATACAAAATGTTAAATACCTGTTCATCCAGTAATCATATCAATGCATGCAAATAATTGGTGTAAAATGCAGTTTGTCATCTTTTCATGGTCATCACATTTGACCCGTTTGGACGTTCAAAGGCTCCACAGTCATCATAGAAAAACCATCATCTTCTACAACATTGATTCACCAGTAAAAACCCATGGAGTCGGATCAATGACAGTGGATGGAGACACTTAGTTTATGTTCAGTTAATGATTTATTTTACTGAAAAAGTCACATTTTCTTCACTCTTCCCTGTTTCTGATATAATAACCTTACATTTTAATCTGAGCTTTTATGAACATCTACATGGTCAGTAAATTTAATATAGGGAAATAAGTGATTTGATAAAATAAATACAAATGATGTAATTTGGGAACTACTACAAAAGTAGCACTGGGTCTTTATGGGTTAAAACATAGTCACTAATAGTACATATAGATATCCAAACCAGAAGCAATTTCAATATCAACTATTGAGCTATTTTTAAGTGAATGTTTTACCAGTATATAGATGCAAACTGGATGTTATTTCATCTGTGTTTTGTCAACACTGAGGTAACACGGATATTACACTGCCTTCTTTTTCATAGTTTAATAAAGGTCAAGAAGAGGGCAGCTAAGGAAGTGCAGTGAGCTTCCCACAAACAAGTTATTCCAAATTCTCACTGTCTGCAGCCATGAAAAATATTTAATCCTGTTGACCATTTACAACAAAGTGGCTACTCTAATGTAGTCTAGTAATGGTTAACCCTTTCAGTTTAACTCCAACAATGCAATGGTTGGTGCATTTCAAATTTTACAACTCCATTAAAGAAAATAAACGGAATTATTTTTACTGGGGGTGCAAAACATAAATGCAATTAATTGCAAAATTCAGATTAACTTCAGTTGCATGTGTTGGCTTACTTAGATCAAGGTTAACTATGAAAGAGTTTTTACTATTGAGTTTTGGGGGTGGGAGGCATAAGGAACACATTTTCGTTGATAAAATGAAAAAAAAATTAAGAAAACAAAAAATCTGTGAATAGTTTGCATGTTTTTATAATGGCTTTAGGACAGCAACTATGATAGAAGAATGTTTAAATGCTCAAAAGTTCACTTTAATGTGTTCCTCATATTTGTCAGGGGAAAGCCACAGGGAGCTGCAGGAGAGAGGAACTATAAGGACATTGAAGGGCAAAGTTATTAAGATATTAAATACTTCCAAACAACTTAAAAAAAAAACTTTGTCCACTGATACAGCCGACTTATACTGTTGATATAATTACTATAGAAATAAAGAGTCTATTAATTGGCTACTATTACCATCTAATAACATCCAAATCATCATAATAAATGCCCAACTTAACAAATGAAAAAAATCTGCATTGTTGAATGTCAAATACAAGGTAATTAGTGGATAAATCTGCAATTAATTCATGTTTTGAAGCCGAACACTGGTCACACTGGTCACTATCAGAGCCCAGTGTCTTCTTCTGCTGTCTGTTTGTAAGATGTTTTATCATGCAGCTTAATTGGATAAACAAACACTCAGCCTTTCTCTAGTTAAAAGGAATAATTCTCACTGTTATGGTGGCTTAACAATGGAAAGTTTCACTTCCCACTTCCTTAGATCACGCTGACTTTCCAGATGAATTTAGCATCCAAGACACATTTGATGGTAGAATTTGCGTGGTATATTGTAGATAAATCACACACATTACATTAAATACACCAATAATAATTGGAGGAGGGTCATATCAACGCAGAGATGCGAAGAGATGGTAAAGCAGGGAGGGAAAGTGCATGAGGGTGAAAGAGAGATCTAACGTCCCCGGGGCCCCATTAGAGGCTGTTCTGAGGGTCTGTGACATCTGACTGGATCAGTGTTCTTCAGTCAGAGGCTCTCCTCTTATCCACTCCTCTACTGGAGTCAATAAACACATCACCTACGCACAAACACATTCACACACAGAGTAAGTGAGCCTCTAGGGTGAACACCAGATTAGTTCATTTAGAGAGGGTTTGATTCCTTCTCCTTGAAGGTACACAGCTTACTAAGGACTTAATGAGAATGTCAGTGCTGTTGCATATGTGCTGCATTTGCAATTGAACACTTTAAAGACACAGCTGAAAACTGTTTTATTGGGTTTTTTTTCCCGTGTGTTGTTTCAATTCCATTTGTACTCTACATAGAAGTTAAAGGTTTAGAGGAATCTGAAAGAAACACAATAAGCAGTGAGCACAGCTAATGTGACAGAAAACCAAGCGACGAGCCATAAACACTTTTCTCTTCGCTCTGACACTGCGGTGGCACCAAGCAGGGTGAAACTTTGAAAGTCAAGCGGTCCTTTATCCATCCCTGCTCTGACCTTTCTGCTAGGCTGCCCTGTATTCACTGGCTGTCAGTGTGAGTTTGTCAGGAGCCATCCGTCTCTGTCCACCTCCACCCCCCTCCCCAAATCCCTGCCGACCCATTAGCCGATAGGATCCGGGGAACGGCGGCATGGACGGCCTATGGGGGCCTCTCCTCCTTCCTCCTCCTCCTCCTCCCCTCAGCCCTGGTATCCACGTAGCACAAAGCTCATCCAGGTACCCCAGAGAGGCACAGCTAGCTGGCTATATATATATATACAGTATGTAGCAAAAGCATCAACACAGCACTACTGTCTGACGTGTGGCCCATGGGAGCTGCAGAGAGGCTGATAGCTGCTGGGACAGAGGGAAAGCTGGTGGCATCACTGCAGGGGTAATGCTGCTGCTCCACACTGATCTGTGTCTTAACTGCAACTGTGTGCACATTCATGGATCCACACAGAACAAATCTGTTATTCATGCTAATATATGCCATATTTGAAGTTAATTTTTCTTACCTAATGCGACATTTTGATATTAAGCTCCATGTTGGCCTCAAGATTAGGCAGGAAGTGGCAAACTGGAGGTAGTCAGAGTTTGATTGAATGATAAAAAAGGGGGACGTGAGGAGGGGAAAGTGAGTGAGAGTTTGGAAAAAGTGATGCAATTGTGAACAATTGAGGGATAGATGGATGACTAGAGAGATGAAGGAGGAGTAGAAAGGTGGAGGGAGGAGAAATAGACAGTGAGAGAGGGAGGGAGGAGGCAGTAACATGTGATTAATGGATGGGTGGTAGTGGGGAGGTTGAGGCAGACTGGGAGAGAGCAGAGTGACAGTAATAAAGTGAACCTGCCTCCCATTCATCTCCCTCAACCCATCTCCCGTCTGACTGGTAGGGCTTTACACACTCTGACTAATGCCACGCTCCGCATGCGGGCACAGACAAGAGTGCCACACACGGCTTTTGGCTGCTACGCCGCCACATAAATGAACACGCACCTTCTCATGGCCTCCCATCGTCTGCTTCAAGCCCATCCCGAGCTCAATCATTCATCAGCAATGATAGCTGTCTGAGAGATCAACACTACCTCATCGCTTTTTATGGCTTCTAAATCACACTGTGTATCTGACTCATCTGGCGTAAAACAATTGCTATCTTCACTTTAACAACAGGTCAAACATGTCGGTCGTGCTCGCCATAGGACACACACACACACACACACACACATGACCTTTGCCAAGGGAAAGTGAATTTCAGTTCTTTTTAATTCATACCACAACAACAGGATGCTCTGTTGATATTTTGGTACATTTCGACCTGGTTTTCAAGGATGAGCGTGTTAACCAGTGGAATAAGGTAAACAGTAGTGTTTAGTGACCTTCCCCCTGGCAGATGTAATGAGATGCATATCCCAAATGTAGCCTCATTAACCTGTCCTGAGCTGTTTTAGGTCACATGTTTTACATTGATTCTTGCACTGGGGAAACATAACCCCTCCGTAATAGGGTTACGTTAAGGTTGTTACCTCTGCTCATAACACGCTGCCTTTACTCAGACTTCCTGTAATTATAATAAATTAAACATGGCTCGGAGTGGACAAGATGAGCCTAAATATTCATCCTTCTGGGACTGTGCGTTGCATTTAAAGTGAACCTCCCGCGACCTTGCTAGTGAGTCAAAAGCCTCACCTATCTCCCCCTGCGAATGAATATATTATTAGACTCACCCCTGAATATGTGTAGCTGAGTGTAATGTTGAAATAATGTGTAGATGAGCTATCATTCATCCTTCAGTCAACGTCCACTTTGCACCAGTAAATCACAATATTTGAAACCATAAAGCCTCCAGTGGAAGGAAAATGTATGACTAAATTGGCTTAAATTACTTTGGCACTGACTTGATAAAAGACCCTCCGTGTTATTTCAATCATTAGTGGCTTTAATTGCTCTAAGGTATAATGAACACATTACTAATTGATAAGGAAACCAGTAACAGTAAAAATCCCTCTTCAATGGGCCCCACCTGCATGGGGTAAATCTGTCTTCATATCAGCTGCATGACTTTTGCCCGAGCAGACAATAGATTAAACAATGAATGAATGATTTATTAGCTGTCGTTGTCATGCTATTTAGATGGATGGGTGTACACGCGGCATGACCTCACTTCCTTGTTCTTTGCCTTGTATTTGTGGGTATGAAGAGAGGAGGGGGGTGGACCAGGAGATGTTGGTAGGGCGGGGCGGGTCAGGCACACCACTGGCCACTGACAGGACCCAGCCACTTGATCAATGATCCCTGGTTTCGATATTGTGCCGTGGTGTGAGGCAGCTGTGTCTGAACTTCAAATACATACGGAGGGACAAAGGTGTGTGTCTGTAAACTGTATCTATATGCGTCAGTGTATATGTGTGTGTGTGGAATAGAGTGCAAAGCCAGAAAAGTAACTACCTTTACTCTCTCCAACCTTACCTCCCCTCGCTTCCTCTTTCTCTCTCTCTCAAATGGGTTATTCTGGCGATGGCCCTGACAGGCCATGGTTTGGATTTTGATTTATGTTCCTGTGAAGCTCAAATCAAAGATTCCATCTACTGCTGCTTTATGGCAGCTGGGATGATGAATGGTGCAGTCTCTCGGTCAAACCAAGCCTCTGTGTCTTTGCCCCACATTTTAATTGCTAAAGTAGCCAGTCATCGCTCAGCCCTCCTACCCTCTCCCTGCCTCCCTTCCTCATCCTTTCTGTGCTTTTCAGCCCATTGTCTCTCACTCTCCCTCTAATTCATGCTCAATAATGTACCTTTATCTCCTCAAATGTCTGGCCGCTGTAAGTTTCCTCGATAAAACTTCAAATTGTCACCTAAGGAGTAGCCATGTGAAAAAATTATAATCACTCCCAGCTTATCCAGATATTTAAGCAGTGAAGTCTAACAGACAGCTCTTAGTATTGAGAAACAGTATCTGTCTTTACACCTCCTGCGTTAGTACATGATATACAAGCAAACAAGTCTGATGAGGGGGAAAATTCATTCCTGCATCAACATAAAAAGCCACTTTATTTGGAGGAAGAATGCGTAGATGTCAAGCTCTGATAGAGTTTATGTTTTCTCACTATTTTTCAAAAGTAAACACATTCTGCGGTACATGACATTACTAAGTAGGTTAAGTATAGCCCCGGGCCATCATCCATCAGTACAGAATGAAGCGAGCATATTCTGCTCGATGAGAGGTGAAAGTTTTCCACTGTGCCACGATGACATTTAATTTTTCACATCTCCTGCGTGTTCCTGGGATGAATTTTGGCAGACCTGGTGCAATTTAGCTGCTTGGCAGTTTGAAATTGGGCGATGAATCACAACGTGGATTCAATGGGAGCCAGTCAGTGTACAATATTTTCTCTGTGTCAGAATGGAAAGAGAGCGAGTGAGATACAGAGAAAATCGCGGTGAGAGAGAGAGCTGCTGAGGCTTTAGATTGTGTTCTCCAATCATCTTCCACTCACACAGCCTATCATCCCTTCCTCCCCCCTTCAAAAACAAAGTGCCGGAGTCGACCATTATAAGAGGAGCTGTGTGTGGTTGCAGATGTCTAGCAATGGTGGAGGTCTTTAAGGTCTGCAGTTGGATATTTTGACAAAGAGCACTGAAGAAAGAAATCAATAAAGTCAGGACTTTGCCAGTCACTGAGCAGAGCAGCGGAGAATGCAAAGCTCCTCTCCAACCCCTAGACAAACTGAAAATGAGCAACCAATAGACTGACACTGCCTCTGACACAAGCCATTTATTAGCCTGGCAGCAGAATATGGTGGATTGCACAGCTGATGGTCTGTATCTGGGAGGACCACACCTGATGTGTTGAGATGAGCTCATGTGGCACCACTGAACTGTTTGGTAACGACTCAGAGCGCGATCACAGCGTCGACGGCGCAGATTCAATATAGTAACAACACTGCAGATGACGTTTTTCATATGATTATAAGATCCACAGCAGGCCGAGTTTCCCAAAGCCCTGGACTCTGCCACAACGGGCTGTGTTCAAAGCCCATGTTTGCATCATCTGCTCGGCTGAGCATTGAAAAATGATCATCTCCAGTGGTGCTGCTGTGTGTGACTCTGCACTTTGACCTCTGAGTGGAAAGGGCAGGAAAAAGTCAGGCCTTTTTCTCCAGTGACCCACATCCATTTGAGTGGTTCTCTATGTGTGAAAGATCTAGAGGCGTATATTGATAACTGTACAAGTGTGGTAACAATCAACAAAGTGTAATTAAAAATGTAAAAAAAAAATAGGAGGAAAAACTAGTAAATAAAACTGAATTAAATTTGACATTTATTTAAAAAAAAAACCCTGAAAAACAATGGGACCAAACAAAGCAATGAAAATATCAAATGTTTTATTGAGTGACTAGATTTGTGTGGAGGTGTTAGCCTTTAGCACTTTGAATATGCATCATTATTCTGTGTGTAGATCAGATTGTTAAAACCTTTTTTGAGAATACTACTACTATATCTAAATTGGGATGGTGTTGAGATTATTTTTTTCCAGAAAGAAAGAAAAAAAACATGACAGAATGAATGAAAACCCCACTGACCTGCGGGTCTTGACCAGTAGCCAAAAGAACCTTGGAGCACATTTGCTTTTATTATTTATTCACTATTTGTTAGTACACATTATTTACTCAATTAGATTGCATTTTACTCTTTGGCTTGTAATGGTCTTTAACCTTAAATGGCTGCTAACAAATCAAATAATATAATATTATACTGTTTAATTTCTTGTGCTGCTATTGGAATGATTTTTTAATTATATATTTTTAAAGTCACCAGGTTGAATAAATTCTCTTAATTATTCTTAGTCATTTGGTCAATATTTCCAAGTCAATAAATGTGCCTTTGCACCCACAAATGTTGCATTATCCATGTGATTTGCTCATATTTGCAGCTTTGTGATGATCAGACTCAGAGAAATTGTAGATATCCTCAGAAACTTTTTGGATTTCTCTCCAGGGTAAATTGTACATTATAATGGCCCAGTGAATCTTGTCTGATGACCTTGTTGAAAATAGGTAGAGCCTGTAATGTCACCACATTGGATTTTATTTAATGTTCCCGTTTTAAAGTGCTAGCCAGATCTAAAGCAGCTGGCTGAACCCCACTGTGCAGCCATGTTGGCCTGTCTGCTCAGCTCACTGATCCCTCGGTTGTGGATGTGTGAGAGCCTCTACCACCACTGTGTAAAATCACATTACCCTAAAGGGGAAGGCGGATGAAAGAATAGTGCTGTGGAATGGCCATAGACCAGTGAGTTGTCAAAGCCATTTATGTATGCGTGAGAAAGACAGAAAGGGTAAGCGACAATGGAGAGAGAAGGGGAAAGCGGAGATCTTTCAAAGCAAGTAGTAATATTCTGCATTACAGATTTACTCAACTCTCTAATTCACAAACTCCCAACACCTACATTTATTTAATTTGCATAGCCTTTATACGCTTACACAGTGACCCTGAAGGAGCTGTACGCTTTGAATGACATTGGGATGGAAAACATGGAATGAAATCTCTTTGCAAATGCATGTGCATTTAGATGTATTTGTGCGTGTCAGTGTGCATAGACGTCGGGGTGTGAGGATGATTCAAAGTGCTATTTCGTTGTGTGAGGACAGCCTTCACAAACACACTCGTCATGCAGAAGATGTTGTCATCCTCCGCCTCATTGTTTGTGTAAGTGATGTCTCCAATCACCATCAAACACGTGGAGGTTTCACCCTCCCTCTGTCACTCTCCGTCTCGCTCGCCTTCGATTGTACAAATTGTCCCATCGTCCTTCTACTCCTGCAGTCGCCCCTCTCTTCTAACGATTCCTGCTCAAGAGGCTTTACTTTAAGAGCCTCATCAATAGCAACAGAGAAACACTGACTTCCAGTGAAACTTGGAGGCATGAAAACAAATTAAATATTCTGAGGCCAATAGTGTGAGTTACCTGGACCAGTCCTTGGCAAACCAAAAGTAAAAAAAAAAAAAACTCCCTTTTTTAAATTTTCACATCCACACAGAACCTCTTTCTTATGTAAGAAATTCTCCAAATCAGTGACATCAGTGACATCCTATACTTTTAACTTGCACAAAAACAAACTATTTTCTGACTGTATACAGTATGAGAAATTGTGACTCTATTCATGAATTGCCATGTGTTGTTGTTGTCATGTAAAAACCATGTTTTGTGTGCATGACAATAAAATATACAGTATGGCATATTTAATAACTACTGTTGATGAGACAGTAATCACATATATTAATTGGTATTTCTTTACATATCATCCAAGTTAATGCTGCATTGTTTGATTCCATTATTCCCTTCTGGCATACTGTAATTCAATTGGTCTGAGGATATGAGTCTTCTGCATCTATTTCTCATCTGTGTCTTCAGGCTGTAGAAAATCTGAACGTGACGCTCTGATTTTATGTAATGACAAGTGTTTTCAGACAGGTAGTGAGGTTAAATATATTAGAGACAGCTGTAATTACCAAACACTGGTCAGGTTCAATCAGATAAACCCTGGACATGATCCTACTGATCTACTTTATGTCTTGACACACGTCTTCACTTTTCTTTGACAGCATTAAATGATGTCATGTCATCTATAATAAGTCTTTTGATTTTCAAT
>JAPTYQ010051227.1:0-10397 GCA_029814465.1 Ostorhinchus cyanosoma
TAAACCGTGTTTGTCTTATACTCATTGTCAGTATTTCATATATATATATATATATATATTTGTTTAATATAAGCTGTGTGAGTCCCACTATGATTATCTTAAGTATGAAAAGTGAATAAACTGAAGTAGTGGCACATACACAGTACCAGTCAGACGTTTGGACACACCTTCTCATTTGAATGACATGAGATGGACCGTAGATGGCCAACAAGTGCTCAGCATCACTGGGAACTCCTTCTAGACTGTTGGAAAACATTTCAGGTGACTACCTCATGAAGCTCATCAAAATAATGCCAAGAATGTGCAAAGCAGTAATAAAAGCAAAGGTTGGCTATTTTGAAGAATCTGAAATGTTTTGAGATATGTCAAACTTTTTTGAAAAACTACATCATTTCATGTGTTCATTCCTAGTTTTGATGCCTTCAGTGGGAATCTACAATGTAAAGTCATGAAAACAAAGAAAATCCAGGTGAGTCCAAACTTGACTGGTAGTGTACATAACAAGAATGAAGCCATAAATCAAGTGTGATAATTCTGCTTTCTACAGAGTGTGTTGTATGAACCTACTTGTTTATTTGCAACCCCTTAAAGAAATACGAGGACACACCAATGTTCAAAACCAACGACATATATTAAAGTTAACCCCAGTCAGATGTTTTATAATTACAGCATCATTAACAAAAAAAAGCTAAAACAATAAAACACATTTTTTTCCAAAATGTTTCAAGTTCCACAGTAGCCATAAACAAATGCAGAGAAAAAAATAACACCTTTGAGAAGCACCGGCCTCATCTTTCGCTACAGGTGAACAGAGCTGTTCTGTTCTCCATCAGCAGGTCAATCCATGTGTCGTTACGTTTTGGTCTATCACGGCGCCGACGTCGCCACATTTAGACGCTGATATGACAGTTTGAGATTACAACATTTAGGTGAATAGTTGAAAAGTGACAGATGTATCATAATGACACGTAATGTCAGCTCATTTGGCTTAGTGCTGGGTATCTCTTTGGAGATACAGTCTAACCTGACGAAGCAGACATAGTGTACCAACAGTGTTCGACTGTGTTTATCGTCACTGGTAGTGTGTGTGTGTGTGTAAAGTGCAGCATTTACACAATGTCTTAAAAAAACTCAGCTCTTAATCCTTTTGCATATTGCTAAAATTAAAAAAATCATACATACAGAAATAAAAATAAAACCCTTCAATAGGGCGTTAAATATATGTCGTCAGTAGTTAAACACTTCTTTGACCCAACTACCATATATCTGCCACAAACTGTGAATCACAATGAACCTGGTTTAACAAACAAAAAATAAAGGGTTCTGCATGCTTAAAAATACATTAAGTAGTGTGCATGTTAATTGTTCTTGTTTTGTCAGTGCAGAATCAGCTTTACATTACTGCTTTTCTTAAAGTACTGTTATGAGGAGAGGGAGCAGTAATGAAAACCTAAAACTACTGAGTTTGTGCTCTCAGTAGTATGGTGTCAAATCAGGGGAAAAAAACATTCAGGAAATTTTAGCTTCACAATCTTAATATTTCTGTGTTTCAAATAAACGCTTAAAGGGGCACTTGACCAGTTTTACACATGAAGCTCTGTTTACCTTCCATGTGGATACGACCCAACATGAGGAAGTCTCAAAGAGTGAGCCATCATCACATCATCCAAACATCATCACACGCTGTCTGAATGATTCTGAACAGGCAGGAAGGACCTCTAATGACGCTATTGTGTTCGAGCTTCACATGTATTAAAGACTAAAAGCCGGACATTTATCCTAATGAAAGTGCAGCACAAAATTGGCGGAATGACCCTTTAAAAAGTGACATTCTTTGTAATATAATCAACGTGTCCTCTTGTCACAATAGACTTCACATTAACCTCCTGAGCGCTGTCAGGCATCCAGGACAGGATGAAGAAAACAAAGATAAAATAAAAAAAAAACACTTCATCTAATATGATAAATACAACACAACAAGGAAAATCAGATTAAAACCCAGGATTCAGAGTCATAGCAGGGTCATCATACTGTGTTTGGTTCACACCACACACATGTCATTCTGAAATTTGATCGCTAGAGTAAAAAAAAAAAATCTACTTTTGTTCTACTTGCCATTTGGTTCATACAAAATTCATTTTTCAGTGCCTCCATTGCCATTTTTTAATCTAATACTACTAGTATCTGAAAATGCTTTAAGTCTCATGCTCAGGTATTCTACAATCTTCTACAGAGGAACTGTGAGCAGAGACTGAGATTCTTCTACTGTGGAATCATGAGTGGAGTCGCACTCGATGACAACAGAGCGTCCAACCAGCCTCTGCTCCTGGCATCTACTCTAGTCTAAAACTACTCTACATTTACTACAAATTTAAGTCCCTTTTTCTCATCCATACGCCCACCATTTGGTTAAACAAAAAAAGCTCTGTTTTGACGAATAATTTACACAGTTAATCAGTAAAAATCAAAATTACAATGTACAAGATGCTTGTCAACATAAAAAGTGACATGTTTATCGGTATATAAAAGGGAAAAAAAGAGATATGTTGTCACAATTCTGTCTGCTTTGGATAAAACCTACTAGTTCTCCTCACACTTTATTGTTCTTAAGTTAAAGTTATGTTGCTATTTTAGACAAACGGGACATTTCCTTTCTAAATCAGCAATATCCTCTGTGTTAAATCCACCCTTAGATCAGACGTTACAGACACAAATATGGAAGCATGAGTGTAATCCAGATCAGACCGACACCAGTGACAGAAATAATCAGACTTCATGCTTCCCAATGAGAGAAAACAACCAGCGATTGATAACTTAACTTCATATTTGATATAAATTATACAAATTAAAAATTCTGAAGCAACATATTAAGATTTTAATTAAAGAAACTATCTAATACCACCTACTGCTTTAGCTAACAATGTACTGTTTCTAATCTATAGAAAAAAGATTTAGCATTTCATACAGCCTTAAATTCAGGCTCCTTTTTACCATTAACTGTGTCACTAAAACTGTGACAAATTATCTGAAAATTAAATAATGCTTACTGTCATTTCACCCATAAAATATTACTTTACCATGTTCATATATTAAGTGATGTTTCATTTTGTTTGCCAGATAATGTAAATTTTAGAATCACTGTGACAGCAGATAATCGACAATTAAAATGTCCAAAAAGTCATGCATGTGGAGAATACTCCTACTCTTAGTGTATGCGCGTGTGTTCATCTTCTCAGATTGTCAGAAGTATTTCTTCTCCAACAGCCCTTTGTTAAATCAGATTGTACCTGTGTTAGTCAAGGGTCAAACATGGCTTAGTTTTAGAATACCTCCTACTGTAAAACACACGACTGCCGTCTAAGCTGTACACTGTCATGAAATAAGATAAATGACTATGATGATAATGAGCTTTCTCTTAGATATGTGGGAAATGTAGTTTAGTCTCCTCAGAAATGCTTTATAGGGATGTCATGTAGAAATGTCATTGTTCTGTCACTTCTTATGTCACAGTTTGTTACAAAATAAAAATTAGTTCCAGTTGGCTCTTTGTAAAATCTATTCTTTACATGTTTTCTGTTTTTGTTTGGAAAAAACAGGCAAAATCTTAAAGAGCATTATTTTAACAGTGAGGTTCTTTCATATTATAGCGTCTGATGTATGAATCTACTTGAATTATAAAGTACCGTGTGCATGTAACTCCTTCACCCCTGAGTATTCGAGGCTGTGAGAGGCCGATGCATGCCTGTTTATGTTTGTGTGTGTTTTATGTGTGACTGAGTCCATGTGCGCGTCACTCCGTGTTGTTGACGCTGTAGGGTGGTGGTGGGTCCAGGCTGTGTTCTGACGAAGGAGTCGGGGTCCCTGGGAGTCCAGAGGAAGGGGTCGGCGAGGCAGGAGGCTCCTCTGAGTCGGAGTTCTCCAATGACAGGTCGTCCACTAAAGCCCTGCGTCCACGCATCGCCAGGGGCAACGGAGCACGCCTAGACAAGAGCAGTTCGACAGTTATGTCCAGTTCTAAAATACAGCCAAAGACACCATGGTGATTTGAGTGGAGAAGGAAATCTGGTTTTTCAATTGATAAAGGCTTGTAGCACCGCATAAAGTGATCATTTCCAGAAAATCTAATAATGTTTACATAAAACTTGATCAAAAGTGCATTAAAACACAATAATGCTGTGGTTTAGCCAAAATGGAATGGTACAGCTGTATCGCTTGAACTTGATATGATAAAACAGCTAAAAAAAAAGAAAAAAAAAGCACAAATGCAAAATCAACCTTATCTAGCAGTTATTGAGTATTGTTATTGCTGTGGGATAGAAACTGGAAAAAAAAACAGTCCAGTATGTCCACCACTACTAAATTATTAAAACTGTTATAACATTTTTGCTTATAACATAAGATCTTATTACATGACGGGTAATTTATTACATTACAGTTTTCCTCTGCTACTTTAATAATTTGACTATAATATATGTTCATTTTCAGGCCAGACTTACACATTTTGTATTTTAAGAATTCAGGAATGATGAATACGAACACTGGGCATGAAATAAGTTGAAAACAGACTTATGTTTTCCACACAGTCGTATGTACACAGTCAGAACCTCAGGGATATACATCGACTTCCTGGTCTTATCAGGTGGGTGTTGACTTCCTCCTTGGGAGACCGCCATATATATCAGCATCCTGAGCAGCAACTATTATCACATTTTCAAGAAATAACTATATGGGTTGCTACAGGGCTACAGTTAATATCCGAGTTCTGTAAGATCTGATTATTTTGTTGTTTTTTGATGATTTGTCTGAGTAAGAGTTTAGATCCTAAATATTTTCAGTTTATAATTACATAAAACAGCAAATCATCAATTCAAGACACTAAAGCCATTTAAAGTCTTGCATTTTTGTTTTACTGACAAATGATTAACTGTGATAAACATATTAATCAAATATGAATAATGTTGTAAATTAATTGTGATTAGATCAGGTCAATAGAAGAAAGCAGTGAAAGGAGTGTAGTTAGTATAGTGAAAGGAAAAATATGAACACTTTTGAGTTATTATTTGAAAATCTGTTAAATTACATGTTATTTAACCACAAAGGAACCACAAAGCACAACTAGAACAAAGTATGTGAATACCCATCACAAAGAGTATACATTATATACATATTCAAAGCCCCCACCGCCCTAGCTACAGACACACACAAAAAGTAAAAAAAAAAACAACAACCACTGTGACCTACTTATCTGCTCTCCATTCAGGGATGCTGAGTGGTGTGATGCAGACAGACGGACAATGTGTCAGTGTTAGATGGACACAATGGATGCAACCAAAGAGCAAAGCAAAACAAACAAATATTAAGTTAATGGATGGTTAAAAACAAACAAAACAGTGATAAATAATGATGATGGAAAACCAAACAAACACATGCGCAAACAGTGGTTCAGGTGCATGCATCGTACCTGAGCTGGCTGCGCAGGGCGGTGATCTCCCGCGTCATACTCTGACTGCTGTCGCTGAGCTCCTCCAGCTCCCTCTGCAGCTTCCTCTTCTGGGCATTGGAGCGGGAGTTCTCCTCCTCTACCTCCTCCAGCTGTCGCTTTAGCTGCTTCAATCGCACCATAGACTTATCCAGCTACAGGAGGAAAAGAGGAGGAGGAGGAGGAGGACGAGGAGGAGGAGGAGGAGGAGGAGGAGGAGGAGGAGGAGGAGGAGGAGGAAAGGGTATGGCAGAGGTCAGGGCAAGGAACCAGATCAGATAGAAGAGACGAACAAGACGAGAGAAAGAGAGAAGGGACAGACATATATAAAGTCAGATTAGTCTGAACAGGATGGCCGGTAGGGATCAGGAGTGAGATTAAATTTGGCAGATTATCACCGATGATGTTTTGGAGTGGAGTCAGTGTCTCTGCTGTGGTTGGACGGATTTATATTTTGGAGTGGAATACACCATTCCTTCCCAACAAACACACAGATGCTGGGTGGGATTAGGATTATGTTGGACTGAGCTGAATAAATCACTCATTTTAGGCCGATATTTCAACACTCTCTTTGTTCCCTGAGGCTCAGTTAGAGCAGTGGGCTTAGCTGACCCGACCCCCATTAACTCATTATTTAATGCCCTGCCCCTTCACTCTGTGGATCACCTTAGATACATTTGTGTCTGCCCTACATGTTGAGGTTATAATAACTAGACACAACTAGCCGTCAGAAGCGACGGCTAGGGGTATGTCCCTAGACGCCCCCAATCCTTAACCAGACAGCCATGATGTCATGACGTGAGGCATCCCCAAGTCATGACCTTTCATTTGCACTTGATTTGAAGTCAGTCAGACAAATAATTCCAGACATATGAACAAAAGAGTGTTTAGTGATTTTAAAATTTTGAGCGGCTCCTTGTGGCCAATCTAGAAATGGTAAATCATCCAAAATCTAATCAGTTCTTCCTCTCCATGATATTGATTGATGTGGAAAATTTGGAATTTCTAAACCCAATATTTTTCAAGTTATCACGTTAACACATAGGATATCCGGCGGCAGGTGGCGGTCGGACCAAAAACAAAATATCCCCGAAACTTGTGTTTGGGGATATAATAATGTTAGTCTTACCTGTTCTCTGTACTGGTCTGCGTGTCTCCTCTCGTCTTCTGCCTGCATCATCACCTCCTTCAGTTTCTTCTCTGTCTTCCGCACCAGTTTGTTGGCGATGGCTCGTTCCCTAAGAGACAGAAAAGGTTAATTGTTGAACTATTGACATTCAATTTTAGGACATCTGGAGCAGTAGAAAATTAATCTAAGCCTCAAACAAATCAGGCTGAAATGTATCCCAAAGCATCTGTACAGTTATATATAGCAGTCTGTGTTTCTCTCACTGTCGCTCCTGTTCCAGCTGCTCCTCCATCGACTCTATCTTGGCCTCCAGGGCAGCGACGCTGAGTCTGTGTTTGCCCCTCACAGCTCCCTCCATCTCCCCCAGCCGGGTCTTCAGCTCCTTGTTCTGCCTCTCCAGCTGCTCCCGAGATGCTTCTGCCTTCTGAGCCAGAGTCCTCTCCCCCTGCAGCTGCACCGTCAGAGTCTCCACCTGGACAAGGATCAGCATGACAGTGACCACATCTACATGCACAAAATATTCTGACATTTACCCTCAGTAGCAAAAAGAACCTCCTACTCTTCTACTACTCCTACCAATATCAACCATAAGAGCAAAGTGTTGCTCTTTCATTTCTTAAATCACCTTTATTACATTTTCACACACACGGGGGGAAATTCACTTTTCTGACCATAAATGTGGGATTTTCCATTGCATCTCTACCCATAAAACAGAGAGCTGGCCATAAACATAAGCTATATATATATGTACAAAGAATGCTCCTCAGGCCAGAGTAATATCAGCACATCCCATATGTCTTAAACAGATAATTTAGAATGACATATTTGGAATACGAGTACAATATTGGTGAGTATGTAAATGTAATCACTTTGTATTCTAGGGCTTGTAATTGCCACTGATTTCCCCGTTTCATTTAGGACATTTCATTGCAAATACCAATTTTGCTTGGATTTGAAAGGGATACTGTAAATTATAGAAGGAACATTATAGAAAGCAGCCACAGTAATGTACTTTTTATTTCCTGTCACATAGCCAGACCTATCTCCACACATCAGTCGCTCTGGGCCAGTGCTGTACATCGGTCTGGCAACATCTACTATCTTTCTTGGGTTGATGGTTAGTTCTTGAGTGGTGTTGACTGTAGGATGTTGTGACTGCATTTACAAAATTGCGATGAGAGAGAAGTTGTTTTGATAGAACATGTGTATGAGGAAGCATGTCTAAATGAAAATCGCTAAATCCCTATAAAACAAAACAGCAAATAAAAAGAAGTGTGTCGTTTTCAAAACTTAATATTTTCAGGATAAAGTTGGGGCTTGTTCATTCACACAGCGAGGTGAACTTTCAACTGTATTAAAAACAACGATCTCTGTATTTTATGAATCAATACCAGATCTCTTGTGTGTTTACTATGCTGCAGGGGTTGAGGGTTTGTGTATGTTACATACCTGCAAAGCCATCTTCCTTTGTCTCTCTGCTACCAGCTCAGAGTTACTTTGCTCTTCCTCCAGCTCCTCTTCCAGCTGACTGACCCGAGCCTCTAACCTCCGCTTCTCTTCACACAATGCGGTCCTGAACAAACATCCGATTTTAGTAAATAATGCACATACATTAATGAAAGATCAGTTAGCTCCATAAACTAGATGTACATAGTAATCACACTAACTTTCCAGTGCTGCTGTTGACCATTTCATCAGCCATCTCGTCTCTCTCCTGTTGAGCCTGCCGCCTCTGCCTCTCAGACACAGATAGCTCCTACACAGACAAAACAAATACAAGGAAGATCCCAAGTAATTTATCAGTCTATATGATAGCTGAACTATGTCTACAGCGTATCAGTGTTTTTATTAATGTACCTCCGTCAGCTGCAGGACTTCTGCCTCCAGTGTTTGGATCTTCTTGTCGCTGTCTTTCATCTGGGAGATCACATCATCTCGACCCAACTTGGTCTCGTCCAGCTCACGAATAACTTCCTTCATTTGACCCTGTAACAAAAGAAAGACGACTTGTTAAAAATCAGCTCATTGACGAGCATGGGAAGTTAACGTGGGAGTTTCTGTCTTACCTGCAGCCTTCGAAGCTGCTTCACAGCCTCCTCTTTGCCACGACTGGCCGTCTCCAGCTGGGCCTCGGCCTCCTGCAGCTCTGCTTCCAGCTGCTTTTTGGACGACACAGACTGAGAGCGCTGACTCCTCTCCTCCTCCAGCTGAATCTCCAACTCCCTCACCTGGAATAAGGTAAGAAGGATGAGATATTCAAGTGTTTTAAAGCTGAGCTGGTTAAGCCCTGAGCCATTTGTTTCCAGTGGGAATCATTTCAATGTAACACAAAACAGTGGATTAGCAGAAGCTTCATCTATTTAAACCAAGCTATGATCAGAAAACAGCAAAGGTAAGACACAATTTATGACCAGCGCTTCATAATGAAATGACTGTTATTATTGCTCTTCTTTGTCTAGTTCAGTGAGTTATTTCAGTTAGAGAAATAATACTTGTACTCTTAGCTCTGCTTAGTATTAGCTTAGTGCTGCAACGCTGGTCAGATTGGTCTGTTGTTTAATTAAATTATTCATGACATATGTTGGCCTCAGACTGTTGGCTTGTTTTAGATATTTGCTCATTTAAGCGCTTGTTGTTTGGATTGTGTTCTGTTGTCTGACACTTGGTTTTGTTGAGTTCTTTTAGTCACCTGTATGTGTAGAATGTGTATATTGCTGCAAGTGTAGCAGCAAGCATAGCATTGCCGTGGTAACACAGACACAACTGCGGGTGCCTAAGGTATCACGGGCAACTGGACTTAAGAGACTAAACCTGTGTTATCTTGTCTCCTTCCACACTCTACCTGTTTGCTGAGCGCCCTCCTCTTTTCTTCTCCCTTCTCCTCACTGGCACTGATTTCTCTCTCAAACTGAGCTTTGAGCGCCTGCAAAGTGACCTCCAGCCTCAGCCTCGAGTTCTCCGCCTCCGACAGCTCCTCCTCCAGCTCCTGCGTCTGGACTCGCAGGTTCTGGGCTTCTGTTTCCAAAGCCCTGCGCGTCCGCTCCAGCTCATGAACCTAACATAAGAGTGAATAACAGGATGACTCATTGGAGACTGCGACAGGGAGGAAAGAAAGAAGTGAAAAGACGCAGGTGGATGCTTACGTTTTTACCAACGTCATCCTGCTGGTTAACAAGTTGCTCCATTTCCAGACGGAGCTGCTTATTGGACCTCTCTAGCTCCTCCTTCTGGTCCTGCACCTCCTACATGGCACAGACAAAAAACAAACAAACAAACAAAAAAAAAAAACAATCTCAATAATGTTATCACAGGACAACACGCTCAAACAGGCAAAAAAAGGGAAGACATACAGTGGAAGTACCAGTTAAATTTCTCTAACTTTTTTCAGGAATTATTTCTGTTTTTTCAGGAGATAAAAACACAAATATTTGAATATCCCACAGAAAAATGAAAGATGAAGAGGAACACACAAATTGGTGGAGCTAAAAACTACTAAGAGCATTAATATAAGATACATATTCATTTTAACCTACAAATAAATAAATAAATGCAATTAACCCTTAAGCATATGTAAGAAAAACAGGGTATGTTTGTAGTTGCTAAAACCACTCAGCAAAGCCTAGAAAGAGCATCGTATGAATAATAACAGGCTCATCAGTGCTGACACCTAAATGATGTATTTGTTTCAAGTAAATCTGAGACATTCAGGCATCAATTAATAGATAGATAGATAGATAGATAGATAGATAGATAGATAGATAGATAGATAGATAGATAGATAGATAGATA